>CM076570.1:1259869247-1259934837 GCA_034641835.2 Pinus albicaulis
ATGATGTGTGATATAGAGAAATTGTATGCAGAGAAGAAGCTGCATTAGAAATAGGCGAAAAAAAAAGAAAACGAAATAATTCATGGAAGGGTGCATTGGTTTTAATGAAGAGGATTATCTTTGTTACGGTAATTTGACCAAGCTCACCAACAAATTCCAGAAAATCCGTAGAATGAAGAGGTAAAAAAATCAATTCCAGATTTCAAGCAGTTGAATAGATTTTAGGAATATTAAGTTTGAGTTATTCGTGGGGGTGTGTCATTCGGTGAGGAGTTATAAATTGCAAAAATCTGCCACCAGTCTTTCAACTAACCATTGCCAACAGCCATAAATATTTTATCGAGACATTCTTGGAAATATCAAATTAAATCATTGAGTGAAAGAGGGCAGGAACTCAAGTCTACTCAGATGAAAACACTGGAGATCATTCCCAGATAAGGTAAAATTCAGAAATTTAAGCAGGATTGAATGAACAGATTTTGAAATCGATTTTTCCATCTACAAAGAAATGAATCCTCAAAAATATCAAAATGATAGTTTTAATTAAAGGATGACACTATTAAACATGAGTTATTAACTCAAAGATCTCACAAGAAGATTGTGTCCAAATCAGTTCAGCTATGAGCCAGAGTCACGTTGAGATATTCAACAAATCTGCTATTCAAATTATAATGGAACATGTTCACATTGAAAATATAGGGACCTATTCAACTAAAAGTGCATCAAAGCTGGCGTTTTAACATCTCCAGTTACCTACAGCTCATTTCCTACACTTTATTGGCATCCTTCGTTGGTACTTCAAAGTACATGGGCTCAAATAAAGCATTCATATGTATGGTAATTGTGTTGGCTTTCTCTGCAAGATTTTCAAATCATTTTAAAGTGATTCTCTATAGCATATATCCTTGAGGAAAGATGCACCATTTTTTAGTGATGGCTATAAAATCAGAGATCAAACTTTCTATCAATTTTCTAAAGAAAGGAGAATTCATTTTTAACACTAGAACAGAGGAATTTTATTGTGCAAAAAGAAGAGATTTAAAACTCAATTTACAGAACAATGAAAAAATTTGAATATTTTTTTTCTGGGCATTTACATAGCCCACGTTTTTCCCTCTTCTTCATTAATAAGACACAAAAAAATTGCATGAGAAGAATAGAGGAGCTTAAGGCTCATAAACAAAATTCGATTTTTCAAAATGACGGAGTGGAATAAACAACCCAAAAAACTGATTTTTCAAAAAGTCAGTGAATGGAAATGTTGAGAGCACAAATGAATTGTGATTGCCTAAAAATAATGTCATAAAAAATGCCAGAAGATTGTAGATTGTTTTCTAGAAAATCAATTTCTCAGGAGACACTCGCCACAAGAAGTCGATTTCTAAGAAGACAAAGAAAGTGAATTTGAAAATAATTATTCATATTTTTTATAATTTCTCATTTCAAACAATTTGATTTCAATTTCGGAGAGATTTAATTATTCCATAATTTATTTTTAAGTTCAGAAAGGACAAAGTAGAAATTGATTTCAATTTATGAAAGAGCAGAGAGTTTTTTGAGGATTTGATTTCATATTCTGAGCATTTAATTTCTGGAGACAGAGACAGAGACATAGGGTTTAATTGATTTTGTTGCAGCTCAGGTATCATTAAAAACAACAACTCTCCCCATGCATGGTTAATTATGTTTTTGCCTAATTTTTATATATAGTGAGTGAAAAATTGCCCATCTTTATACACAGTAAACGAAATTATTCCATTATTTATACAAATGGATATATTTTCTCTTCATTCTCATATACACAACGGAAAATTCATTCATTTCTCATATTTATGGTGAAAGTTTTATACATACAGAGAGCATAACTATGCCTATTCTCATACATACGATGGCAAACTTGTCCATTTTACATATGCACAATGAGAATTAAAAAAAAATAGAGAAGGGGTTTCTGAGAAATTTTTTCTAAAATAAAGATTGAAATATGAGTTATGGAGTAGTAAAAGCATTGTTAAAGTGTTTTTATGGTCTTTGTATAGAAAGATATTTTTTTTTATCAATTTTGAATAGCAGCAGACTCTTTTTGCAACAGAAGAAATTGAAGGCAGAAAAGGATGATTTACTTGACATCCTTTTGCAGGCAGCTTGACAAGAAACTTCAACATCCGAGGCAAAAGTTATAGGTACATCAGCAGGGAAGTCATCATTCAGAGGTAGAAAGTTAAAGAGACAGAGCCAAGCATGAGGACATGCTTGAGAGTAAGAAAGGGGGAGAAAGATGTTGGCCCTCATTTTTTATCAAATTTTTGCTTATTAAATCCACCTAATCTCCATCTCTTTCCACTTTATACGATCCACATATGACCTATTTTGACCTTATTATGCGTAATCAAGCAAATAAATTATGTTTTTCAATTTTTAGAAATTTTAGTAAAAATTGGGTTTTAAGAGTATTTTTGGACAAAAATGGAAAATCTCGTAATGGATTCATTGATGTCATACTTGCAGGACACCTGGGCACGAGTTGAGCACATATTTAGAAATTTTGGGAACTAAGAATGGACGAACACTTATTGGTTCAGTCAAACCGAGCCAAAACAGGCCCGGTCAATGCTGGTCAAACATAGCATGTTTTTCAAGGAATCACTAGAAAATAGGGTTAAAATAGTATATTTTGGAATTTTTCCAGATTTGGTGTAACTTTGAAAAATAATACTAAATATACATTTCATAAATCCTTGAAAATGAGCTTCTTTTTTTTTGAGTCACTTCATACAGGAATGATCAATAGAGATGGCACACAAAGGCTACAATTTTTATGCAGGAATGGTGCCGAGTTTTTCAGGGTTGAAGACAATCTAATGCAAAAGTGATTTTTAGAAATCACAATGAAACCTGCATCATTGGACGCTTGAAGGAACTAATTCTTCACTGCACATATCATGACATTTTCCGCTACACAAAAATTCTTTTGCGTCATGATTACTCATATTTTTCCTTCTAAGCGTCTTAATCATCCCTATGTTGCAGCCATCTTCCATTTCCTCATCCTTTATGACTTATACATGCCTATTTTTCTGAACTACATACATCATTTCCTTCTTATTTTTCAGTTTATTTTTCCTTGTCAATAAAAATCCCAAGCTCTCTTTCTATGATTACATTGCCCTACCATATACACTGCCTGATTCTGAGATTTTTTCATCTATAGTCCTATCAATCATTTTGTACAAACTCGCGTTGACTAATGTGGGATTCCTTAAGGCCCACCTTTCAACAAGTCTTGATCCATTGACTTCAACACCTTATCTGGGATAGAGACTAGAGTCATCATTAGTACCTTGAGGCTTGTATGCCCTAATGACAGGTTCTCTCACCGACAGCCATGGGAATACATCAATGTCCCTTGATCGTTGGATCTTGAAAGTGGCTCGATATTAGATCATTTATTCACACTTCGCAAGATGTAATAGGGTACCTTAGCACTCATTGACATCAATGGTGAGTTTGCCTCGCATTGGTTAACGACATCCATTAATGGTTGGTAATCCAACAACTTCTTTTCATGCTTGACACCGACACATTCATTCGCATGACTAGAATTGTACCATCGGATTTTTGAAGCGGGTGAAGACTTTATATTTTTCATGACTCCATCAGCAGTTGTGACAACATTCCTTCAGCCATATGAGAGCATGACAGTTCCACTTTCAGACACCATCTTCAAATTCATACAACCAAGCAACAATATAGATTCCTTCACTTCATCTAGCATTATGACATATTCTCTCATGCAAATCGACATGACATTTTCTAGATCCAGAAGCGCCAACAGCTACATTTTACATAGTTCATTAGCGTTTAGGGTAAGTGAAGGTATGTTATTTTCTAATTTTTAATCAAACAGTTTTCTTACATGTTGAAAGTAAATGAATTTGGAAAATTCCCTCGCCATATTACATCATCTTTCACCTTTTCATAAACATAACACATCTTCAGTTTGGGGGGGAGGGAGAATATTCATAACCATTTCATTCCATTCATCATCTCACATATTGTCGACCAACATGACTCTTCCAAACTACACTTTGTTGCAATTGATTCAAATACATTGATATCTATTTTGGCATGATTCAAAAATATGAGAAAAGGTTTTCTTATGCATATTAATGACTTATCGTTTCTAGTACATGACTTATCATTTGCAGTACATGTGTTAAAAAAGAAAAGAAAGAAAATAAATGAATGTTGTTAACACAAGATGTGTGTAACCAGCTCCAAAAATAGAAGAAAAGAGATATCAACGCCTTAGAAATAAGCCACTTCGAGGGAGCAACCTCCAATACATTACATGAATGAAAAATTCTTGGATGAGACAATTTACAAAACCTCCTTTCTATATATAGGAGTCCATGTGGTCATAATGTAATCCTAGTGGGCCACAATGTAATCCTAGCCGACCTAACAATAATAATTTAATGGCACAATAATAACAAAATGGGGGTTACAAGGGTACAATAATAACAATAAGGGGGTCACACTAATAACAATAAGGGACTATACTAGTAATATAGGGACCTAACATGCCCCTCTCCTTCAAAAAAGTGTTGTCCTCAACGCTTGAGTAGCTCTAGGTGCTTCTGTATAAAATTCTCATCCTCCCATGTAGAATCTTCAGTGGGCAAGTTCTTCCACTTGATGAGATACTCTGAAATTGATCGATTCCGTAGTTGTCGAGTTCTTTTTTCCATGACTGCTTCAGGTTCCAATATGATTTTCCCTTCCCCATCAAGTTCTGGCAATACTGTTTGAACTGGAAGATATTCACCTATAACCTTCTTTAAGCATGAAACATGGAAAACTGGATGTACTCGCGAAGAAGCAGGAAGCTCCAATTTGTATGCCATAGTACCAATCTTTTGCAACACCTTGTAAGGACCAAAGTACTTTGGCGATAATTTATTATCCTTCTTAGCTTGCTTGAGGGACATTTGTTTATATGGTTGTAGCCGTAAAAATACCCAATCTCCTACATCAAAACTTCTCTCGCTATGATGTTGATCTGCCTGTTGTTTCATTCGATTTTGTGCCAAATTCAAGTTATCCTTTAAGAGTTGGAGAACTTCTTGCTGATGCTCGATGTGATCTTCCACTGCTTGAACCTTCGAATTTTCCCTTAAAGATGATGTGATGGATGGTGGATGATATCAATAAAGTGCCATAAATGGGGTCATTTTTGCTACAGTATGGAAGGAAGTGTTATACCACCATTCAGCGAGAGGTAACCACTTGACCCATTGTGTTTGTTTATCAGATACAAAACAACGAAGATATCCTTCCAAACATTTATTTACTATCTTAGCTTGACCATCAGATTGAGGATGATAAGATGAGTTATGAGCTAATTGAGTACCCAAACAAGAAAATAACTCCGTCCAAAAAATTCCAGTAAAAATGGGATCTCTATCACTCACAATAACCCTTGGGCTTCCATGTAGCTTTTGAATTCTGTCCATAAATGTAGTAGCAACTGTACTTTCTTTAAATGGATGAGATAATGCACAAAAGTTTGCATACTTGGTAATTGTTGGGAAAAATACTGAGAGGGGGGGTGAATCAGTATTTAGGGGAAACTAAAACTTTTTACTTTTTCATGCTCTAAAGCCCATACGCTACTTTGCTGAAGACAACTAGCGTATACACGTGGATATACTTCATAAAACTCACGCATACACAGAGATCTAATTATGCCATTAGTTCTTCACTTATATAATTCCATCATTCATTCATTAGATGTTCTGTAAACAGTAAACATGTGCAGTAAGAATAGAATAAACCATCACACATAAGCATCACACATGAACACCAGGATTTTAGGTGGAAACCCAAGTCGGGAGAAAACCACCGCTGCAGTTGCTCAGCCTTCAATATTTTATTATAGAGAAAAAATCTTACAACATATGTGCTGGCGCAGACTTGACCATCACGCAGGCACCCACCTGCGCTCGTTTACCAGCCTCTCCTGGAAGGGAGCTCGACCCGATCTCGTTTGGCCTCTCTGGAAGGGAACTCACATTTGCTTTTGTTTACAAGCCTCACGGAATTAAAGCGACCCCTGGTGAAGGCTACAACCCTCGGAGCACCTTTATGGACCATCTTTCATCAATTTTCACACTCGATCCAACAACTTCAATAGAGCACAACTTGTAGGCCACGTTTCATCATATTTTCAGACTGGACCCCTCCATGCACCCGCACAGTCAAACATGAGCGTATATAACTCATGCGAGATATCGATAAATCCGAAACAGATCAGACATTTCTTACCACAGACTTCAGCAAACCCTAGTTTTCATACGCACTTTCCTTTCTCTGATATCGCGTATATACGCGCTTCCGTTCACATCAACCAGCGTATACTTTTGTACAAATTACAGAATTAATTTCTCTGCCCATACGCGCTTTCTCTTCAGTAAACCCGCATATATACGTGCTTCCTCTGCGGCGAACTAGCGTATGGATCTTCAGACTTTTATGTCATCGCAATTCTTCACAATAGATACATCACTTCAGATTTTACCGTTTACCTCAGACAGATGTTCGCCTCATCACAGATCTAGGCCTTCCATAAGCAGATCTAGTAAATACAAGTGCATTTGAGATCTAGATCCCCTTCTTCATCATTGGTGCATCATACACTCATATTTATCTTCAAGTGTAACCCTTTCCAATCAGATCTACTTCAGAGAGAAGTATTCATTCAAGCTCAGACATCTTGCACCCACACTCATGATTTGCACAATGAATTTCTTCTCTTTATATAGGTTTACCCTTTTTCAATACCATGAGCCAAAACCACATTCCTTCCGATGGTATTCTTGGATGGGGTCATTTAGACAAACCATTACCCAATACAATGGGTCAATACCATGGTGGTTACCCCTGGTTTTGCACTTTATTAGCGCTTTTTCCCATACGCGACTTGGCACGTACTTTACCGCGTGCATACGTGACTTCTCCTAGGAAAATTCGTGTATGCCTTGAGACATACTCTTTTCATCATAGATCTAGCACATATTGAAATCATTTCTTCATTACCTTCTGTACTCTCTGTAGATATATCAGATTTTCATCTTTAAACAGGTTCATCAAGACATATTCTACCAAGCACAACTTCATCAAGTAAGTTGCCATCATCTTCATCAGGTGGGTTGCCATTCAAGAACAACTCTCTACATCATATTGTCAACAAACATCATATCACATCATATTTACATCATTTACCAAGTCCATCAAGTCAAGAATAACTTCATCAGGTGTATTGCCATCAAGGACAACACATGCCAACAACTTGTGTTTTCATCTTTTAACCAGTAGCTGCTATCATGATGAACACTTCCACCATTGCCAGCAGAATTCTATCAACTACCACCATGATGACACTCTTTCCTTCGGACTTAGGTAAACCCGTGATAAAATCCATTGAAATCTCCTCCCAACGTTGACTTGGAATGGATAAAGGTTGTAGAAGTCCCGGGGTCTTAATTGTCTCAACTTTATTCTGCTGGCAAACCAAACATTCCGCCACAAACTTTTGAATATCAGATTTAAGGCATCCCAAAAAAATTCTTTCTTCACCCTGTGGTAAGTTTTTAAAAATCCTGAGTGTCCTCCTAAAGGAGAAGTGTGCAATTCCAGAAGAATCTTTTGTTTTAGTTGGGAATTCTTACAAAGATATAAGCGATCTTTATACCATAAGGAATCATTTTTCCAACTAAATGTATCAGATGTACTAGGATCTTGCTGCAACTTTTGAATGAGTGTCCATACATCTTTGTCCTTCTTCCATTCATCTCTTGCTTCGGCTATCCAATCCGGTTGGATAATAGAAATGGCACAAAGCAATGCTTCCACCTCTTCATTCTTTCTTGAGAGTGCATCTGCAACAACATTAAGCTTTCCTTTTTTGTAGATTATTTCAAAGTCATAACCCAACATCTTTGTGACCCATTTTTGCTGCTCTTCTGACGATAGTCTTTGTTCCAAAAAGTGATTAAGACTATCATGATCAGTTTTTACCTTGAAGTGTCTTCCCATTAGGTAAGTTCGCCATTTCTTTAGTGCATGCAGTATTGCTAACATTTCCTTCTCATAAATAGGTTTCTGTAAATACTTTCCTTTGATTGGACGACTTTCAAAAGCAATGGGTCTTCCTTCCTGCATTAAAACTGCACCAATTCCATTTCCTGAGGCATCACATTCCACAAGAAAGGTTTTTGTGAAGTCTGGCATAGCTAAGACCGGTGCTAGGCACATTGCCTCTTTAAGATGTTCAAAGGCCTTAGTTGCTTCAGGAGTCCATGAAAATGCATCTTTCTTCAATAATGTTTTTAGAGGTGATGCTATTCTCCCATAATTCTTAACAAACTTGCGATAATACCCTGTTAACCCGAGAAATCCTCGCAACTGCTTTATGGTTGTGGGGACTTTCCATTCCTTAATGTCTTTAATTTTGTTAGGGTCTACTTTAACACCCTCGTGAGATACAATATGACCCAGATATTCCACCTCTTGTACTCCAACGAAACATTTGGATTTTTTTGCATATAATTGTTTCTCCTGCAATAGTTTGAGCACCCTATCAACATGTTCAACATGATCCTTCCAAGACCTGCTGTAGATTAGTATATCATCAAAAATACTAGCACAAATTTTCTAAGGAAGGGTTTGAAAATGGAATTCATCAACCCTTGAAATGTATAAGGTGCATTGGTAAGGCCAAAAGGCATGACCAAAAATTCATAATGACCCTCATGAGTTCGAAATGTTGTTTTTGGAATATCTTCAGTCTTCATTCTAATTTGATGATATCCCGAACGAAGATCCAACTTGGTAAAATAAATTGCTCCATGTAATTCATCCAATAATTCATCAATCACAGGAATGGGAAATTTATCTTTAATGGTAAGCTTATTGAGCTCCCTATAATCCGGACACATTCGCCATGATCCATCCTTCTTGTGTACCAATACTACAGGAGCAGAGAAAGAACTTTGACTAGTTTGAATTATACCCGCCTCTAACATTTCTGCAATCATATGTTCAATTTCGCTCTTTTGGAAGTAAGGATATCTATAAGGCCTGATGTTTGGAGGAACACTTCCCGGAATCAAATGAATAGCATGATCATGATCACGAATAGGTGGGAGTCCTTTGGGAGTTTCAAACACCTTGGAATGATTGTCCAAGACTTGTTGGAGATCTGCAGAAATAGATGATTTTGATGTTGGAACTTATAGTGAGCATAATTGTGCAATTACGCTTCGTTTTTCTTTCTTTAGAAGCTTTGTCATTACATTAGAGCTTATTATCTTTCCCGGCTTCCCTGCAATATCTCGTAATTCAACTTCCTTTCCTTCTGAAAAAAAATTCAAGAAAATTTCTTGTAAATTAAAAGCTACTGTCCCCAAAGATTGTAACGATTGTACTCCTAGTACAACATCAACACCTCCCATAGGAATGGAAAGCATTGGAGTAGTCAATACATATTCCCCCATGGTTAGCTTGATATTATGGCATTTTCCAGAGAAATTTATAGTTCCTCCATTTGCAACCATCACTTGACATTCTGGTGCTGGGTATAGGGAACAATTTAATTCCTTGGCTACCTTACAATGAATAAAATTATGGGTGCTACCTGAATCAATCAACACTATTACCTTTCTCTTCTTGATTTGTCCTTTTATCTTGAGAGTTTGAGGAGTGGTAATTCCTGCCAGTGCATTACACGATATGGTTGGATTCATTTCTTCCTCTTCTAGGGCTGGTTCCCGGTGTATATCCTCTTCTTGTTCATTTTCTTCTTCCTCTTCACAATCTATGTAAAATAATTTCTTCTCAGCACACTTATGACCTTTAGTGTATTTTCTATCACAACTGTAGCAAAGCCCTTTTGCTCTTTTTTCTTCCAATTGTTGTGGTGTCAACCTTGTAGGTTGTGGAAATCTAGGCGTAGTAACACTTCCTTCTTTATAGAATTGAGTGGTAGGCTTCCTTGTCGCCATTATTTTACATTCAACTTTTCTTGCCAACCTGAATGCCTTCTCCAATGAATCTGGTTTCAAAACGCGAACTTCATGTTGGATATTATCCTTTAAAGTGCCTATGAAGAGATCGATCTTGTGTTCCTCTGGAATATCAGTTACCCTTATATTCAATTTTTGGAATTCCTCAATGTGCTGCCCCACTAAACCCTTTTGTTTGAGATTTATCAACTGGCTAAAGAAGGTGTTGCTCTTTGTATCCTCATAATGTGCTATCATTTCTTCCGTAAAAATTGACCAAGTGATAATTTTTTTACGGGAGCAAAGCCATCGATACCATACAAATGTATTTTGTTCTAAATGTAAAGTTGCAATGCGTACCTTTGTGTGTTTTGCACGTTATGGAGATCAAAATATTGCTCCATCTGTAGTATCCATGTTACAGGATCCTTTCCATCAAACTTCCTCATATCCATTTTTGGAATATGGTGGTTCTTCCCGCCAACATTAGAGTTTATGAAGTCACGATTAACATTTATTTTGTTCTCATCATGAGTTTCCTCTACTATCCTTTCACCATTAGGAAACATTTCTTGTATCAACTTTGTCAAACCTTCCATGTCTGCTTTTAGATCATTCTTCATGTTTTCCATGTTGTCTTTCATTTTTTCATCGATCTCAGCTTCCATGCTAGCTTCCATGACTCCCGTGCCATCCATCTTAGCTTCCACGCCTTCTTCAAAACCGTCCATATTCGTCTCCAAGCCTTTCTTCAAACTTCCATTTCATTTTTTGTTTCTCTTTGCGAGAGTGAAATTTGTTGCACTTGCTCTTGTAATTTTGATAGATCATGTTGCAATTATTCATCTTCATGAGTCAGCGTAGAGGAGAGAGCCTTCTGAAGGCTTAATGGGTGTTGAATTATTTTTACGGGGCATATTTTAGAACCCAATACTAATATCTATTCTACAATATGCCCTTGGAATCAATTCAAATTGATTCTTCAAACAAGACTTATGCAATTCACAAAAACAATACACACCTTTTTCTTGCTTTTGAAGAGCTCAATATTGAAATTGGATTATCTCTGTGATTGCAGCACTTCAATATTTGAATTTAGGTACCGACATATCCCTCTGAATTATCTTTTGAATGCCATAGGTCTGACCTAATTTGGATTCTCCAAGACAAAGTTGTGTCCAATCTCCCACAATGACCTAATTATGGACTAGTTCAGTACAACGAACTTGTACGACTTGCCACGTGTCACTTTTTCATCATTCAGCTCTGAAATTGATATCCAGGAAACTAAAGTCAATGTAATTGCGACCAGTTTTTACGGCACTCCAATCCGATGCTCAGAGAGACAGTTATGAATATTTTCCCACGATCACCTCTTTGAGATGAAATTCAGGAGCTTGAAAAAGCACTACCTTCCACAGATCATATCTCCGAAAATATTGCGAACCAAGCTTTAAATTTTTTTGAAGATTTTCCTCAGGATTTCAGCTTCGCACCCTAAAAATTTCAGATTCTGAACCTTCATAGAAAAATAGTTATAGCGCAAATTCCACGATGACCTGTTTAGGAGCCTGAAAACCGATCTAACTTCCACAGATCATATCTCCAAAACTATTACGAACCAAGCTCTGAAAGTTTTAGACGATCTTCCTCAGGATTTTGGCTTCGCACCCTAAAATTTTCAGCTTCTGAAACTTCGTAGAAAAAAAGTTATAGCGAAAATTCCACGATGCTTGTTTGGAGCAGCGAAACCCTAGAATCCAAAGCTCTGATACCAAATGTTGTGTAACCAGCTCCAAAAATAGAAGAAAAGAGATATCAACGCCTTAGAAATAAGCCACTTAGAGGGGGCAACCTCCAACCTCCAATACATTACATGAATGAACAATTCTTGGATGAGACGATTTACAAAACCTCCTTTCTATATATAGGAGTCCATGTGCCCATAATGTAATCCTAGTGGGCCACAATGTAATCCTAGCCAACCTAACAATAATAATTTAAGGGCACAATAATAACAAAATGGGGGTTACAAGGGTACAATAATAACAATAAGGGGGTTACACTAATAACAATAAGGGACTATACTAGTAATATAGGGACCTAACACAAGAACCAACATTTGTTATATTCATGGTTGCTAACACAAGAACCAACCATAGAAAATATCACTTGCAGTACATGTATTTCACATCTTGGAATGATACATAGTTAGAAACCATAATCATGCAAAGCCAAAAGTTTTCATCCATGCAAAGTTGCATGAGGACATGTAACAAGTTCAGTTTGGGGGTATGTTGGGTCTCGTAATTGTCACATTCTCATCATGTTTATCCTCGCCATTCCTCACATTCCATCACCTCATTTAACCATTCATCATACCATTTCCATGGGTTCACCTCATTATTTTCCAATTTATTTATTTTTAATATTATAAGAGAATGTGTGATTAATTATTGGAAAATTGGCATATTTCACTAATATCTTAAATGTGGATGAGCTTTGTAAATTTGTAGGATTATTTGGAATAATTATTCAAAATCCTCTTGAACATTTCCTCCATTATTTCAATAATTCAAAGGATAATTGTTCAAGCTTATTCTAAGAAGAAGATCGTGGAGATTTGGATAACATATCTTATCCAAGATTTGTGAGAGATGAGTGAGGATTTGAAGGGATCATATCTTGTAATTATAGGGATATTAGTTGAGAGAAAAGTGGATTTATAATTATGAGTTTCTTATCTTGTTTTCAAAGCACTCATGTATAAATAGGAGTGTTCTTTCTCCAAGAGGAATAGAATGGAACTTGTATGACTTATTATTATTATTTCTAAAACTTGGAGACATAATTGAAGATCTATTCTATCATATTTTGATGTTGTTACATGCTGGTTGATTGCTTGAAGTCTTAAGTAGCTGAGTTTACCTTCAATGTGCGAGGCAAGGGTGGAGGGCCCCCGCACCGAGCTAAGTACACTTCTTAATTCATTTCGTAGCTGCAATTTTTAAATTAATTTCTTATGTTTGATTTGTTTATCTTTACATGCCTTTACATGTTTTGATTGCTGATGGATATTAATCTTGTTTCTTTCTTGCATACGAAGAGACAAACCAATATTTAAGTTAAAGACTTCTTCTATCTGATTAAGAGTTCAAAAGTAAGATTCATCTTTTCCTGCTTTTCTGAATTTCTGTTTTCACAATAGCATTAATGATAGAATGAAATCAATGATGAAGGACAACCACGACCTCTTAGAAAAGAGTCTCTTCAATCATTATTTCATGTATCTTGATCTATTGTTTAGAAATTAGATTTATATTTTCCTGATTTTTCCTGAATTCTTGTTTTCATAATAACATTAATGATAGAATGAAATCAATGATGAAGGACAACCAGGACCTCTTAGAAAAGAGCCTCTTCAATTATTATTTCATGTATATTGATCTATTGTTTAGAAATTAATTAAGTTAGATTTATATTTGTAATATGCATTTCCATAATCATCAATAAACCATCTTCTGAATTGATCATAACTGAAACCCATATACTTTGGGGATGCTTCTAAGTTCACCAATCTGGGTTGATAATAAATACTTGCGTTAGTTTACGATAGTAAATTGACCCAACAAGTCTCTTTCTAAAATGATCTTATCGGGTGACCCATGGATATGAATAACTTCACTTATGAATATGTGAACCTTATTATTGATATCAAAAGTGTCTCTAACTGGGGTGAAATGTGAACTTTTTTTCAACTTATCAACTATAAAAAAAATGGTATTGTGCCTTTGTGATGTGAGTGGTAAAGCCACAGTAAAATCCATAGAATCGAATTCCCATTTGAACATAGGAATATATTTTGGTTGTAGGAGTCACATCAGTGGGAAATTATCAACCTTCACTTGATGACACTCAAGAAACTTAGTAAAAAATTAGACAACACCACAATTCATTCCTACTGATAACAAAAGCTTCTTCATGTTTTGATACATCTTCTTCACACTAGAATACACATAATAAAATACTCTACGGGATTCCTTGAGGATAGTTCTTTGAATATCTCCTTCCTTAAGGATATACATCCTTCTTTGAAATCTCAACAATCCATGTGCTTCAAGGACATATCCTTCAAACATCCATTTTAAATTCCCCCCATTATAGAAGGCTAAAGTAACTTTCAAATACCATTTAAAAGAAGTTGTCCCAACACTTTCTCCCTAATATTGACCTTTAAGAGCACTAGGAATAAGATTCATGGCCTTTTTTTGAAGTAATCGCCCACCACATTCTCCTTTTTCTTGATTCATAAAATTCCAAAATCATACTCACACATGAATTTACTCCATCCCATATACTTAGCATTTAAATCCCTCTAGTGAAGAGATGATTCAAGCTTTCCTCATCTATTTTGAGTTAAAAGCTTCACGAAACAAGAAAAAACCTCCAAATATTTAGAGATAGAATCACAATGACAAAATCTAAATCATGAGCAACATAAATATCATCATGTTGTTTCAAATTCGTAGATGCATATGATATATCTCCCCCATATTGCATTAGCATGATTCCCAACCTTTACTTCAAGGAATCCATGTAGAATACAAGGTATTTATTTGTATTAGACAATTATAAGATTATCACATTGGTTAGTGATGTCATAAATATATTCAATGTAGTGTCACATTAATCTTTCCACTCATACATAATTCCCTTCAAATTAAAGGGAGTGACAAATTTCAAAATTTTCCAAAACGCTTCCAAAATCCTTAGATGATATCTATATATCCCCATTAAGTTTCACAACTTATGAAAATTTTTCATTATTATCCAATCCATTATGGATACTTCCTTTTGTGGGTCAACCAAAATTCCTTCTTTTAAATAAATATGTCCAATATAGTGAACCTATTTCTAAAAGAAACGTCATTTCATGAACTCGTCTTACAACCTTTTTTCTCTTAATCATGGAAACACTAATAAGAAGTTGTTAGCATGTTCCCCTCCATTATTAGAATATTTTAGAAGTTTTCTTGCACAAGGGTTAGAAAAGAAAACTTTTCCTATGGTGGATAATAGGATAACAACAATTATGAGTGTTTGAAACCATAGAAAAAATACTTATTGATATGATGCAAAATATATCTGTAAGAAAAAATTAAAAGAATGGAAAATGAGGTAATGAATATCAGATCTGAAACATATAATAAGAACATGACTTTGATAACCAAAGAAATATTTTTAATTAAATACATTTGTGGAGAATTCCTCGAAAAGTGGTTCAAGATTATCTCTTGCTTCAGAGGGTTCTTTGGATTACTTCAAATAGCATAATGGATTCCTTTCTCCAAAATATTATTTGTATGATTCAAACAATAAAAACAAAAGGGATATAGTGAGGCTCTAATGGATAGCACTCGAATGTTATAAGATCAAAGGTTCAACGATGATAATGGTCATGGTAAGTGAGGAGAGAAAACCTCTCTATTCAAAATAAAAAAGCTAGGTTAGATTTGATATGGTGAAATAATAAAATATTTTTTTGTATCAAATAAAGATCTAAATAATTTTGGTATTTATTATTATTTGTGAGAGAAAAATGTCAAAGAAATGGTAAAAAATCTTTATTTAGATAACTCACTCAAAAAATAATGATTTATTGTGTTAATTAATAAAAATTGGCAAAATAATAAAAAATAATTAATAAACAAATAGGTTTAATAAAATACTTCTAGGTGAAATAGTCAAATAAGTTAGAAATAAATTATAAATAATATTTTAATAAACTATTTGTATGAAAATGTTTAGAGGATTAAGGAATCATCATGAAGTAAATGATTTATTTAATTATTCCTATGGAAACATAAAATGAGAGTGAAAATATTTTGAATTTCACTTTAATGGGTAAAAAATATGATAATAGGATAAAAATAGTGAATTGTGGGTTATTATCTTGTGGGTGAATTAATTAATGGAAATAACTTAGGAAAAGTGGTTCCTTATGCTATGTCCTTAGGTGAAAGTGCGGTTTAATGTGTAAAACGTGTACCGCATGGCGTATTTTGATCCACCTAGTGAATTATGGCTAGGTGATCAATTTTAATTTGATAACATAATATATGAAAATATCAACTAGAATGATATACATTAAGGGGTCTAAGTACTTTTGGAATATGCAAGTTTATGAGGATCAGGAATACAACTAGTGAATTGGTCAAATTGAATGGCACCACTACATTGCCATAAACTTCTTTCTATCATGTGCTTCCTTTAACCAATGAAGTTGTTTATTGTATTATTCAATGTGGAATTGAAGAGTGTATGTGAGGAGCTTCTATCTCTCACCGACAAAAGAATGTCATCTATGTAGGAGACATGTTGTGTTGTTGATATTGTGAGAGTTCTTTGCAGAAGAAAATTACCTTGAAGGGGTAATAGCCACATGTGTTTGGCAGCAAACTAATATGTACTTTTTGTTGGGAAAAATACTTAGAGGGGGCGGGGGGGTGAATCAATATTTTAAAGAATCACAATATTTTACTTTTCTTTTACTGATTTCTATACGCGACTCTGATTAGTCCAACTAGCACATGTACGTTGTTATCTTGAATGAAACTTGTGTATACCCAAATAACTTAATGTTCATACAAATATTTAGAAAAATTACTTAGACCAGTTCATCAGTTATGCATCAGACATTTAAGCAGTAAGCATGTGCAGTAATAATAAAATAAATCATCACACAAGGGAATCACACATGAGCACCAATATTTAAGGTGGAAACCCAAGTTGGGAGAAACCCACCATTGTTGTCGTGTCTGTCTTCAATATTTATTATGTAGAAAACTGCTTACAATGTTGTACTGATGCAGACTCATATCAGTACGCAACAACCCACCCGCAGAAGGCTGCAACCTTCTCTCATTCTCCAATTGCTACTGGAAGGGAGCTCCAACCCCCTGATCTCATTTACCAAACACTACTGGAAGGGAGCTACAACCCCCTGACTGATCACCAGCTTTTACTGTCAGGAAGCGTCGACTTCCACATTGAAGGATTCAACCCTCAACACCACTGTAGACCACGTTTCATAAATTTTCACACTAGATCCAATAGCTTCAACATAATACAATTTCTATATCAACATCAATAGCCATAAACCAATATTTAAACAGAATAGTGAGATCACTATAAGAACATCATAACAATCAACCCAAACTTCTGAATTAACATGCAGAATCAACTTCAACCCCGATCATTCATAAAACCAAATGTATACGCTACTTTACTTACTGCAACCTGCATATATATGCGCCTTCCTGTGGACGTACTTGTGTTTAGTTCTTTATATAATGAATTTAGGAATCTTATCAGACTCAGAATAGATTGGAGACATCTAGGCATACTTTGTCAGATTTACAGAACCCTTATTCAGTCATCAAAATCCATCATACTCAATCACCCGGTCACTGATCATATTTATACATAATCAACTAGAAGCATATACAATATTCAAACAACCCAAATTTACATGAAGACTTCATTGAAAGACATCAGAAATATAACATAAATGGCCAGACACATTCTTGAGAAATCTCTAGAGAAACCCTATACTGCATACGCTCTTTTACTAAAACGAACCCGCGCGTATACACGCTTTCACCGTGACAAACCAACATATAGATCTGTAAATATTCAGGACATCGTAAAATTTCAGATCAACAGAATTACTCAGATCATACCCTTCACTTCAACAAACATGTTCCAAATCTCAGGTCTAAACATATCACAAACATATCAAGTAAATACAAAATCATTTTAGGTCTAGAGATCTTGATCCATCAGTGTATACATAAGTGCATCATTATTTCAAATCTATTAATAAACAGTAACCCATTCCATGCAGATATATTTCAGAGTGAGGTATTCAATCAATGCCCATACACTTGCATCCACATTTTGCATTATGATCTTCTTCTCCTTATATAGTTTGAGCCTTAGCCAATACCATGAGCCAAAACCACACAAGTGCCAATGGAATTCTTGGATGGAATCAAGTAGACGACACAACGCTCAATATTGTGGGCTAAAGCCATGGTAAGGAACCTTGGTATCATAAAATGAGTGTGTAAGTACATACGCGACTTGGCTTCTTCGTACCCACATATATACGCGATTTTTCTTCACCAAACTGCGTATACACTAATTTTGGATGTATACATGGGCCTTCATCAAACTTGCGAGTATACGCGGGTTGCCTTCATCAAACCTGCGTATACATCTTGAAAATTTATCTTTATTATTCCTTTGTCCCTGATTGGAATTCCTTTCTCTGTCACATTTGAACTGAACTGTAGATACATCAATTTTACATCTTTAACAAATAGGTTCCTATCAAAAATCAACTCATCGAGTAGGTTTCAATCAAGGACAACATAACAAAATATTACATCATAATGCCAACAATATTCCCCTTTGGACATGATGGCAACCATGATGGTGTTTAATCACCACAACTTGTAGATACCTGATAAACACATCAATAATAAGCATTATTCAAACACAAAATTACTCTCCCCCTTTAACATCAGGAGAAAAGGGCGAACCGATACAAGAATGTTGAGATATGCGCTACACTAAATGATTCATACTCCCCTTGAACACATGCTAAAGCCTCCAAATATATTCACAAGACTCTATAACCTTTCCTATCACCGAGGATGTATACATACATAAATTACCCAACCAATTGGTGTTAAATATTTGACTCAACTACCCAACCCAGTGGGTTTACATTATTGACTCAAGCACCCAATCAAGTGGGTTTACAATTTTGAAAAAATCCATACATTACTGAATATGACAATTTATACATTATAGGTCTCAACATGACCCTTACATCAAATTTCAGATATGACTCTTTTAACCAAGACCAAAGGACCTCAAGAGAGATATCATAATTTAGCAACCAACATAATTCCAACAATGCATTATTCTCAATAGGGCTAATGCTCCCCCTAAACCATGCATCCTGAACATTTTCAACAACCAATTCATCAAAGCATTTTCATCAAGCAGATAAATATTGAGGAAAGGAAATGTAGGTTGAACACAAGAACCGCAGATTGTACTCATCAACACCTGAGAAAAAAAGCCAAACCATATATGTCAGCAACATGGAAAATATTGTTCTGAAGGCTGACCCATAGATTTTATGACAGAAGATCCATACGCATCTGTATAGAGAGAAAATCGCATATATACACAACTATAGTTCATGAAACCTGCGTACCAAATTTAATCCTATAAAATCAAACATAGTAGATAAGAGAGGCAGAGAGAACTCCCAGCTTCAGTCTGAGATATTCAAATGCTTCTCTGGGAAGAGGTTTAGTAAATATGTCAACAACTCGTTCTTTGGAAGGAATATACTCCAATTTAACCTTTTTCTCAAGCACTTGTTCTTGTAAAATGTGATACTTGATAGGAATGTGCTTGGTTTTGGAATGCATAATAGGATTTTTTGAGATACTGATGGCACTTGTATTATACCATAGGATGGAGATGGGAGGAGAAGATTTAATTTGAATATCTTGTAATGTCTACAGCATCCAAAGAAGTTGTGTGCAACATCATGCATCAGCCACATATTTTTCTTCTACTGTAGATAAGGCAATGGAACTTTGTTTTTTCTCAAATAAGATACTAATCGGGGCCCCATATAAAATGCACCACCACTGGTGCTTTTCTGATCATCAACATTTCCAACCCAATCCGCATCTTGCAATTATTAAGAGTAAGATCAACATTCTTGGGATACCATAGACCAAAATCTTGAGTTCCTTTCAGATATTTGAATATTCTTTTTACGACGTGAAGATGTGACTCATTTGGATTGGCTTGGAATCATCCAACAATCCCAACTGCATGCATGATATCTGTTATAGTCCTTGTTATATAAAGAGAACTTCCAATCATAGATCTATATTCGGGTTGGTTTACCATGGGAGAATAATCATGAGAACTTAGGTTACATCTGATCACCATTGGAGTTCTTACAGGTTTGAAATATTCCATCCCATATTTCTTCAGGATCTTCTTGAGATATTTTTCTTGTGAGAGAAAGATGCCATATCTTTCTTGTTGCACTTGTAAGTTAAGAAAATATGTTAGTTCCCCAAGTAAAGGCATTTCAAATTCCTGATGCATAACAGAATCAAATTTCTGACTCGTGGATTCTTCATTAATCCCAAAAATTATGTCATCAACATAAACAACAATAATCAATAGTTTATTATCCTCAATTTTTGTGTATAAGATATTGTCTGCAGATCCTTTTGTGAAACGTTGTTGTTGAAGATATTTGTTAAGAAAATAATACCATGCCCTATGGGCTTGTTTTAGACCATATAGGGCCTTTTTAAGTTTGCAGACAAATTTTTCATCATTTCCCAGTATGAATCCTTCTGGTTGTTCTATATAAAATTATTTTTCCAAATTACCATTAAGGAAAGAAAATTTTACATCCATTTGATAAACCTTGAATTGTTGAAAAATTCAAAATGCAAGAAACATTCTTATGGCTTCAAGTTTGGCTACTTGTGCAAATTTTTCTTCAAAGTCTATACCTTTTTTTTTAGCATATCCTTTACAAACAAGTCTAGCTTTGTTTCTAATTACATCTCCATTTTCATTTAACTTGTTTTTGAATATCCATTTTATTCCAATAACATTTTTATCATGAGGTCTTCGAACCAATTCCCGAGTATTATTCTTTTCAATTTGATCAAGTTCTTCATTCATGGCCTGAATCCAACATTCATCTTTACTAGCTTGATTTACATTTTGAGGTTCAATGGTGGATAAGAATTCTAGATAACTGAGAGATCCTACAAGAGTTCTTCTTGTTTGTACCCCTAATTCCTTTTCTCCCAAAATTTGATATTCTGGATGATTATTTTGAACATACCTGGATCGGGTCTTTTCTCCTTCTGATGTATCTTCTTTTGGTGCTTCATTAGGATCTCCTTATATGTTATTGTTATTTGATGAGGGAAAACATTCATCATCATCATCCTCATTTGTTTTTATTTCCCTTTTGGGATCTATGAGAGATTCATCAATAACAACATCAATACTTTCAACAATATTCCGAAGTCTCTTATTGTAGCATTTGTATTCTTTACTTTTAAAAGAGTAACCAAGAAATATTCGTTCAGCTGCTCTAGGTTCAAACTTACCAATTTTTTCGTCATTATTTTTTATATAACATTTCTTCCAAAAACTTTAAAGTGCTTCACAGTGAGACTATTACCATACTAGAGTTCATAAGGATTTTTAACACTGTTTACACGAAAATGAGCCTTGTTGAGAATATATACTGTAGTGTGACCAGCTTCACCCCAAAAGGTTTTAGGAGTTCCAGATTCATCAAGCATAGCACAAGCCATTTGTTGAAATTTTCTATTCATTCTTTCTGCCACGCCATTTTGTTGCGGAGTTCCAGCTACATAAAACTATCTTTTTATGCCATATTGTTCACAGAAATAAAAGAATTATTCTGATATATATTCTCCTCCTCGGTCAGATCTAAGACATTTGATTTTTATATCTAATTCATTTTCAACTAGAGCTTTTAAGACCTTAGATTTTTCAAATGCTTCATCGTTATGTTTCAATAAACCGATCCAACACATTCTAGAAAAGTCATCAATGAATACGATATAGTATTTTTCTCCACGAAGTGAATTTTTCCTTACAGGTCCACACAAATCAATATGCTTAAGTTCAAGTGGCCTACTTGCGGATCCTTCTTTGGCATTAAATTGAACCCTGGTTTTATTACTGAATTGGCATGATTTGCATATGGTACTTTCGGGTAAAGTGATGTTAGGTAGATCACGAACAACCTTGAGCCTGCTTGATTTGCTTATTTGTGAAAATCTCAGATGTCCGAATATTCTGTGCCATAACCAATTTTCTATAGATTTACTTAGATAACATTGCTCTTTTCCACCTTTCAATATATATAGATTTCTTGGTGTTCTTGTTCCCTTTATTACGATCTTTCTTGTGTCAAGT
Organism: Pinus albicaulis; assembly: GCA_034641835.2. NCBI lineage: Eukaryota > Viridiplantae > Streptophyta > Pinopsida > Pinales > Pinaceae > Pinus > Pinus albicaulis. The sequence goes on from CM076570.1 coordinate 1,259,891,393, forward strand.
TCACGAATTCATACACTCTTTTGATCAAAAGAAAACTTCATTTCCTTTATCACAAATTTGACTAACACTCAACAAGTTATGATTTAATCCATAAACATACATACAATTGTTAGTTTAACCTTTTATTTTAGAAAAAATGGATCCTTTACCCTTAATGATAGTAGGAGAGTCATTTCCAAAAGTAATGTTATTTTCCTTCTCTAATGCATTGTATGAAATAATTTTATCTTTATCACCTATCATGTGTTTTGAGCATCCACTATCAATGTACCATTTATTTTATTCTCCTTCTACAAATAAAGCTATGGCGCAAATTTCAAACTATAAGTCCTTCCTTCTCCATACCTTGGAACTTGTGGATATCTGTTCTTTTGGCTGAATTTTTCTCCTGCATTCAGATTCTTCATGTCCAAAGTTATTGTAAAATGAACATTCAATTTAGTCTTGAAGAAGAAAAAATGTTTTAAGTATTCTTCTTTATTCCTGTCTCATTTCTTTGCTTTCTTTCTTCTCTGTTCATGATGGTTTTGTATGCAACACATTGAGAAAATTTGTGACCAAAATTATGAAATGAGAAACATTGTCCATTAAATAATATATTTCTGCAATCATAGTACCTTCTAGTTTTGTTTACCTTTTGACTGATATTTCTGTTACTGTTCATCATTAAATTCGAATGATCATGCTTTACCTAGACATTGTCTTTGTTCTTTTGCTGAGTGGTGAAGATTTTGCTAGCTGAATTTTGCTGCATTTAGATAGCTTATAGCTGAGGAATTTTCTGACTGAGAAGATTCACCAATATATCCAAGACCTATCTTCATAATAGGAGAGCATTGAACCTTGATAATTTCATCTAAGGTTTCATATCCTTTAGAAAATATAAGATTTAGAGTTTTTAATTTCTCACATTCCTTTCTTAGACTTACTATTTCACATTATAGCTTCTCATTGTGCTTCTCCTTTTCTGTGAGTTGATTCTTTAGAGTATCTATGAATATTTTGTTCTCTTCCAAGCATATTTTTAGTTGAGTGATTTCTTCATGAAATCATTTTCTTCTAAAGCACCCATAAAAGTATCTTTAGCCTCACTAGTGTCTTTTTCAAGTGCCATGAGTAGTCTAATATCTTGATCAAATTCTCCTTCTTCACTATTTGACAAGCCATCACTATCTTCATGAGTATAGTAACTTTTTCTATTGACAAATTGTCTCCTATGACCCTTTGCTAAATCCCTTCCCTTATCATGATTATATTTATGGGGACATTTAACAAAATAATGACCTAATCTTCCACAAGCAAAACATTTGAAAGGAAGCTTACCTCTGAACCTTCCAGTGCCAAGTTGAAGTTCCTTTACGAAATTTACCTCATCTTCTTCTGATACTTACCCCGATTATTTTTTTTCTTCCTTGTCCTTTCCTTTTGCAGTAGCTCTAAAAGAATCTTCTTTGACTTCAGACAAACCTCATTTTATCACTTCAAAAGAAGTCAGGATCCCATGAACTTGAACAACAGCAAGAGTCTGTAGATCTTGCTCCTCTTCAATAGTAGACACTTTTGACTTGAATTTAGGAGTTAGAGATCTTAAAATTTTCTCTAATAGAGTGGTGTCTCTTATGTCTTCACCCAGATTTCTCATATGATTTACGATCTCATCTAGACGTAACAAGAAACTAGTAATAATTTAATCATTATGAATTCTGGGATTTTCATATTAAATTCTGAGAGATTGGAGTTTATCACTTTTTACCTTGTCTTCACCTTCATAGCTCAGAATTATTTTGTACCATATCTCCTTTGTTGTATTTAACTGCATAACTTTGACAAATTCTGATTCAGTCAGACTTCCCAATAATGCATTGATTACTTTTGCATTGGTTTCATAGTTCTTCCTTGCTGCCGGATCTATTGGAACTGCAGCTGGATATTGGTAACCACCTTCAACTATTTCCCAAACATATTCTCCAAGAGACTGAATATATGATCTTGTTCTTGTCTTCGAGAAGATTAAATTGTTTCCGTTGAAGAGTGGTGGTCTGATAGATGTTATTCCATCCTTATTTCTCATCTTGGATGATCTTCCTTCTAGAAATTAAGCTTCATCATAAGGACTTGCTCTGATACCAATTGTTGGGAAAAATACTGAGAGGGAGGGGGGGTGAATCAGTATTTACAAGAATCACAATATTTTACTTTTATTTTACTGATTTCTATATGTGACTCTAATTAGTCCAACTAGCGTATGTACATGACTATCTTAAATGAAAGTTGTGCATACCCAAATAAATTAATGTTCAGATAAATATTCAAAAACATTACTTAGCCCAGTTCATCAGTTATGCATCAAGAATTTAATCAGTAAACATGTGCAATAATAACAGAATAAATCATCACACAAGGGCATCACACATGAACACCAAGATTTAAGGTGGAAACCCAATTTGGGAGAAAACGACTATTGCTTTCATCTTTGTCTTCAATATTTATTATATAGAAAACTGATTTTGAATGTTGTACTTACGCAGACTCATATCAGTACGCAGGCACCCACCTGCGGAGGCTAAAACTTTCTCTCTTTCTCTGGCTACTACTGTAAGGGAGCTCCAACCCCCTGATCTCGTTTACCAGCCACTACTGCAAGGGAGATACAACCCCCTGATTGGTCACCAACTTCTACTGGCAGGAAGCTTCAACTTCCACACTGAAGGATTCAACTCTCGGAACCACTGCAGACCACGTTTCATAAATTTTCACACTAGATCCAACAACTTTAACATAATACAATTTGTAGATCAACACCAAAAGCCATAAACCAATATTTAAACAGAACAATGATATCATTGTAACCAAATCACAAAAATCAACCCAGACTTCTAAATTAACATGCGAAATCAACTTCAACCCTCATCATTCATAAAACCAAATGTATACACTACTTTACTTACTGAAACCTGCATATGTACACGCTTTCCTATGGATGAACCTACATATATATCTTTATATACTAAATTTAGGAATCTGATCAGACTCAGAACAGAGCAAAGACATTCAGGCATAATTTGTCAGATTTATAGAACCCTTATTCAGTCAGCAACATCCATCATATTAAATCACCCATTCACTGATCATAATTATACATACTCAACTAGCAGCATATAGAGTATTCAAAAATCCTAGATCTACATGAAGACTTCATTAACAGACAATAGAAATATAGTAGAAATGATCAGACATTTTCTTCAACAATCTCCAGAAAAACCCTAAATTGCATACGTGCTTTTGCGGAAATGAACCCGCATGTATACACACTTTCACCGTGATGAACCAACATATAGATATGTAAATATTTTGGACTGCATAAAATTTCAGATCAACATACTTACTTAGGTCATACCCTTCACTTTAGCAAATATGCGCCATATCATAGATCTAAACATCTCACAAATAGATCAAGAAAATACACAGTCATTTCAGGTATGGAGATCCCGATCCATCATTGTATTCATAAGTGCATCATTATTTTAGATCTATTAATAAATAGTAACCCATTGCATGCAGATATACTTCAAAGTGAAGTATTCAATCAATGCCCATACACCTGCACCCACATTTTTCACTATGCTATTCTTCTCCTCATATAGTTTGAGCCTTAGCCAATACCATGAGCCAAAAACACACAAGTTCCAATGGAATTCTTGGATGAAATCAAATAGATGACAAAACGCTCAATACTGTGAGCTAAAAACATGGTAAGGACCCATGGTATCGTAAACTAAGTGCATAAGTACATACACAAGTTGGATTCTTCGTACCTGTGTATATATGCGACTTTTATTCACCAAAATTGCGTATACACTAATTATGGATGTATACACGGGTTTCCTTCATCAAATATTTGAGTATACGTATTTTTCATTCATTAAAATTGTGTATACATCTTGAAAATTTTATTATTCCTTTATCCCTGACTATAATTCCTTTCTCTGTCACATCTGAACTGACCTTTTCTTTCTCTATCACATATGAACTAACCTGTAGATACATCAATTTTACATCTTTAACAAATAGGTTCCTATAAAAAGGAAACTCATGGAGTAGGTTGCCATCAAAGACACCATAAAAACATATTACATCATAATGCCAACACTTTTGACACTAAATACACGAGTGGTCTAGTCATGTTGACAAGCCAAGGAGATGTAGCCCAAGAGGGGTGAACTCCTTCATCAATGGTTTTTTTCTTTTTGTTTGATGCACATTTCTTTTCAAGTGTTTTATGATTTCATGATTTACAATTTGTTCATGCAATTATATTGGTTGAAGAACACTTAAAAGCAACCATTGAAGTTATAATCTGCCTTCAATCCCAACTCTATGCACACAATCCTTAAGCACATATTTTATTTTATCCTGATGAGGAAGCTAGCACAACAAAACTAGCTGGTCCATATTTAGATCAATTTGGTGTCAGAGCTGTTGGTTGATTGTTATCTTGTGTTGCTTGTGCAAAGAGGGTGAAAATGCTTACAAGGTTAAAGCTCCAGAGAGGAGAAGGAAAACTTGTTGTTGCAAAGTCCCAAGTGGGAACAAGGAGAAGGAGACTAGATTTTCCACAAGCTCCACCTCAAGTTTCACCTCTAGAGATTCCCAAGGCTTCAGTAAGCATGTCTCAAGGAGGAGAGCCTAAAAGCATTAAAAAATATTAAAGCTTCAAAAAAAAAATTTAGAACATGCCAGAGATGGTGAGGGTCCTATATGAAGAGAGGAACTCACAACTCCAAGGTGAAGGATCTATATCTTCAAAATGAAAAGGTTCTCCAATGAAGGAAGAAGGTAAAAAGAATGTTGATAAACCACCATCTTCTCCACAAAATCCATATTTTTCTACAACTTTGATGCAAAATTCCAATGTAGAAAGTCCTTCCAAGATGGAAGATGGACATGTTTGTGCCTTTTGTCCACATGATGTGGAGTATGAGTTTCAATTATCACCTCATGTTAAGGAGGTGAAAGAAGACAACGAAAGGGTCTAATAGGACACCTTCAGAATCACAAAGGAGTATGAAAACATCTTTGTGTCTCAATTAAAAGATGAGAGAAATGGTGAACATGTATATGCTCCTTATTTACATGCATCTGTTAATGTAAATTCTCTTGCAAATTTTGAAAGACACAACAGAGGCATTGGGTCTAAGCTCTTGGAAAAGATGTGTTACAAGGAAGGCTTAGTTCTTGGTGTGAATCAACAAGGCATCAAGAACCCAATAGAGGTAAAAGAGAGACCTAAGTATGAAGGCTTGGGTTATGTTTCACAAGAAGAATGGTCTTCTGATGATAGCTATATTGTATCATGTAACTTATTCCTTAAAAGAGGACATGAAAAGGCAAGGTGTGGGAATTTGCATCTGAAACTAGTACCTGCTTGGTTCTCTAAATACAAAAGAGACTTGAAGGTATCTCCAGAGAGAGATAAACAAGTTTAAGAAGAAACTGATTCAAGTCTTCTTTTCATGCAAGCTCATCATATATGAATCATAAGTCAAAGGATGCCAAGAAAAGGTATACTCATCCTATTAATTTAAAATTTTCTCCTAAAGGAAAAAAACCTGTTGATTTAAGTTACATGTTGAGGAGAATGTCTCCATACACTTTTCTCATTTCTTCTAACCATTTTGTAGATGAGTGTGACAAAAGGAAAGCCATCATCAAGAAAATGTTTATGTCTCTTGAGATTGAGAACGAGAAGAGGGAAACTAAATCAAAGAAAAAGGCATGTGATCTAAGAAGAGCTCAAAGGAACTTTTGCACTCACTGCAATATCAGTGGGCATTGGATCGAGAAGTGTTGGAAATTGTTTCTAAAATTTCATCATGGTAAGGGAAAACAATTCATGCAAGAACCAGAATAGGAAGCGACAAAATAAAAAGTGGCATAAGATGCGACCATCCATGAACCTGCTTCAAAAGAAGGAAAATTTCAAATAGAGGGTTCAATCGCCATGTTGGGTAAGAACTGTCCAGACTATTTGTCTAGTTGAAGATTGTAAGTCTTTTTTTTAGGTTTTCTTCCGGATCCATCGCATTAAATAGATTTTTAGTATCGACGTTTTTGATCCCGCTCTGATAGGAATTTCTCTTTTTGACATAATCGAAGAGAAATGAATTTTACAACACGGAGAACTTGACACCCAAATTTTCCTTTTCAATTGACTAACAACCAATACAAACTAGCATAAACATGCTAAAGAAAACATTGTTGCATGTAAGTGATTTATTTATGAACTATCACTTTTACAAATTACCCACTATGGGGATATGAAACTAGTGCAATCAAAGTCTTACAATTTAATATTTCAAACTTCTTCTATCTGTATTTTTTTTATGATTTTCTTCCAGATCCATCGCATTAAATAGATTTTAGTATTGATTTTTCGAACTGTCTAACAAGGTTCATTATCAAGAAAGAGAAAGAGAAAGAGTTTTAATCGCATAACAAAACAGTGTATCTAGGGGAAGCCTTAGCTAAAAACCATACTATATCTATATTTCATTAATTCAATAATATGAAAAGATACAATGCTTCTCATAGACTTGATAGCTCTATGCACTATCTCTTACTGTCTCACTCTGATCTGAGCAGGTTTGGTCCAATACTTAACTAATTCCTTGACCCTGTGTCTCCATCCTTGATCATGCATTCCTGAGGGAATTGAGCCCCTATTAATTAGGAAATTCCAACTAATTTATTGTGCAATAAATCCAAGGTATCCTGATGACATCATGCATGACCTGTGCAATTTTCTAATTATACAACTGATAGTATACTTCTCTTTAACTCCAATCTCAACTGGGTCTTCCTTAGAAATGGCATGTAACAACAATTTAGAGTGAATTATCAGTTATCTGATTGATCACTCTATGTGAATTAAATCATATTTAATTCACTCGACATCTCAGTAGCTCATCCATCAGTTAGAGCTAGTTAAACTAATCTTAACTCAAATAATTAAGTTAAACAATTACAACTCAAAATATACTACAACTGGACCCCCTAAATATTAGAGTGACCTCTACATGCCTCTATTTTGACCCCCAAATTGAATTGACTAAGCTAACTAAGTCTTCACAACTCAATTAACTCATACAAGCTTTCATGTGATGTGGAATTACAATTTCCTTCTAATTTAATTAAGGGAAAATGAAATTAGAATCCCTTTTGATGCCATTTTCAATCTTTCTTGTTTCCATTTTCAACACATGAGTTAACACAATTATCCCACTAATTTAAGTTTTGGAGGATAAATAGTGGGTAATGCCTCCACTTAGCTTCTGATAGAAACACTAGGTTCAACACTTTATTATGACCCATAAATGTGGCAATTTTTGGCACAGTCTCACTGCAAAAAGAGCAACGTGGGCCATGTTGAACTTTTTTTGGAGGCCTCCAAATGAGAAAATATCTACAGATTGTGATTCATAATGATGTATACATTAACATTTTACTACTGGCACATCAAAAACAGAGCTTTTTATAGGTGGAAATGGTAAAAAACCTCTCAAAAAACACCTTTCTTCCTCCTTTTTTAGCCTCTCGCCGCGCTTTTTGAACAGTCTTGGGAGATTTAATTTTTTGAGAACCTTCACTCAACCATTTTTAGATCTTGAGCACATTTTGGAAAACAAGACTGGAAGATCTTTCCAATGAGCCATATTGGGCCCAATTTTGACTTCAGGAAGTCACTCAAAATGCAGTTTGAAGGCCCACGCTGCACTTTTTATAGTTGACTGATTGTTTTTCAGAATTTTCAATTTTTATTAGTTTATTGATGGCTTCCAAGGAGATTTGCTAATGCAATTATAAAATTTAAATGTAATTGTGTCATTAATAGTTTTTTTTTGGTAAATGAGGCTAATCTATATTAATTCAAAAAGAGAAACAATACATATGCTATAGGCTGAGTTTGTAACCTGCGCTTAACCAATCCCAACCTTTGATGCATAGATAAGGGGTTGCCTCTGAGGAGGAAAATAGCCTGGAAAGTACATGAAACAGAAAATTACAGAATGTGTTGTTACACTAGTGAAAGTAAAGATTTTTTCGTAATAGAAAGCATGACAAAAAACAAGGAAGAGTTGACTACAACGCAGTTACTAGTCTTCGGCTTCATCTTCACTATCTGGATCTTCCTCCACTATGGGACAGGCATACGCTTGCACGAAAGCTTTCTCTTTAGCGGTGGGTAGGCACAGAGGTTTAGAGATCGGTGCACAGAGGATGGGAGCCACTAGGTAATCTGCATTCGGGACATGCATCTAGGTACATTCTAAATCCATAATCCAAACATCATTGTCACCCCCCTCCTCTTCCTGAGTTGGGAGGGGCTCAATATTGCGAGGTAAGGGGTGCTTTTGGTGTGCAATGGTGGAATTCCTAGGTCCACTTCTACCTCTCTGCAAAACCTAAAAGGGGGCCTCCTCCTCTGGATCAAGTTCGGGGCTCTGGGAGCCTCTCTAGCATGACTTCCCAAGGAGGAGCCTTCAACAGATTCCAGGAGATTATCTAACCCTCGATGGTATCTACCAATGAGCACACCTCTTTGGCCTCCTCGGATGGGTCTTCATTGCAGCCTAGGTGCCATGGTCAGTTGAAGCGGAGGAGGTGCACAACAAGGGGAATGCACGGAAAAGAGGGAGGAGCAAAGTAAGGTGCAGGTGGATGGGGAGATGCTCTGAGGGGGAATGCATAGCAAGGGGCTCAGGATAATGGGTGCACCCAGGCTTATGAAACTGGCCAGAAAAATGGACCTGGGGTGAGAAGCGCAATCATGGGGCAGCGTAGCCTTGGGAATTTTACGCAGCGCAACACTAGTGGGAGGTTGCATGGCAGAATGGGCACGCAGAAGGGTGAGAACTATAACCACAAGTAAAACTGAAGGAGAAGACTATGTGTATCTTTGATCATAATTGTGCCTCGCATGCAGGTGCATGCTGTACGGTTTTCATGAGTAGGCACGAGCGAAGAGCTATGGCCGATCAACATGTCAATCTAGGTGATCATTCAGAATGATTACAGTGGAGAGGTACCCTGTTGGGGGTGATGTTGTCCAAGTGTGTCTTCATTATTCCTTATCTCTATCATCTCATGTGGATTATTTCTAGAGTAAGGTTCCACATCGAGTGAGGACCTGCGTTGTATATCTTTGTCCTCTTGGGTGTGGGGGAGGTAGTTGTCAAGCATCCTTCTGTTGTTACTTGCATCCGAGGAGAGGAGATATTTTTGTATGAGGGTTTGAAATTCTCTTCTTAAAGATTCATCCTCAATCTGGGTGAGGTTGGAATGATACAACTCTCTGTGACTTTCCACCCATTGTTTGCGAGGAGGTTCACAACTTAGTTTTCTTTCCTGTGCACATGGTGAATAGTTATTGATTTGTGATTGTGTATCAGTTTTTATAGAAGTTTGAGCCTGTGGGAAAGCCTCCAATTGGTGGATTCCTTTGTGGAAGAAGCACCATGGAGAATTCTTGTGGCTGCCAGTGTAATAATTTGCGAATCTTCTTTCATTTCCAGGGGAAAATAGTTAAACTCAATTGCTCTGTGGATGACCTGGATGAGTCCATCAAGCTCAGTGGAGTTGTTGCTATCCCATCCCATATTTCCATAATAGATTAGAAGTAGCTCGTCCTGGGAGTTCCTGAAGATGCCTCTCAATCCTACATTCCTAGGGTTGCCTTTGGAGGCACTGTAGACATTACATTTGAAGAAGCCATTTGGGGGAGGCTTCCATTTTTCAGGAGCAAGGGTTCTTCTGGCGCTCCTTGGGTTGATGTTCAGGGGGGTATTTGTGCTCAATTTCCAGTTACGTCATATGTTACGCTCCGAATTAGAGGTGGTGAGATCCTCCTGGCTCCAAGAAGTAGTGGCCAGATTTTCAGTGTGATTTTTGTGTATCCTTACCCAAATTTGCTCTTGGGTGGATTCTTTGTCTTTGAAGATTTGACTGTTCCTTTATTTCCATATGTTCCATATCAGAAGGCCAATAATTATCTGCTAGAGTCTGTTCAAAAGGTTGCTGGAGTAACGATTGTCTGTCCACCCGATGATGGTTCATTAATATTTACTAGAGGTAGATACATCAGGTAATTATGTAATTTTGGGTCAAAGTAATCAATTTCATGAATGATAGGGATGAGTTTGTTGACATCCCTAGTCATTAGGATTCCATTTGAGCACTTTGGGGATCAGCTCCACAAGTCATGGATTCGACCCCTGAGAGTGGGAGAAGTAGTTTTTGGTCTATATATTTCATTTCCTTTGTCATTGCAAGGGTTGGATGTTGTAGAATTGATCATTGAACACTAGTGTAATCAAATTTTGGCAGAAACTAATAGACTGAGTTACAACTATTTTGGTGGGATTCCTGTGGTAACGTGTTTTAACATTGTTTCCTCTTATGTTTGAAAATGTTTGAATGTATTGATATTTTCATATTCATGCCATCTCTAAATGTAAATGATTCCTAAGTGAGATACACAAAATTCATTAGCTGATGCTTTGTTTTGGAGGAATAGTTACAGTTTTGTTTCATGTTCTTCTAATTGAAAAGAATTCATTTTTCTAATGCTTTTTTATACAACCCTAGATGTCCAATCCACTCCATCAAGATACCTAAATGTGTTAAAGTTCTTACCTACCTTTCCCCATCAGATCTCCACAATTCTGATCCTTTTTTTCCTTGACGTAGTTCTTCCTTGACCTATTCACCATCCAGCACCTCAAAATCAATCAATAAAATCTTAGTGCTATTATATCTAGCCTAAAATGATCTTTATCTAGTCATATTGGCTATGATGTCTTGGAGAGATCCCTCTCCTGCTTAGTAGGGCTAGCTACTTGGAAAAATATTGGTTTGTGGTTACCTTTGTTGGTCTCTTCCTCAACCTTAGATATCCAGTGGAGTGCTAACATCTTGGAGACCATACTGGGGAGCGAGGTGACAGATCTTCCCTATGAAAGAACAACAAGGATCAGATCTAATTACTGATGGTGAACAATGATCAAACAAAAAGAAGGTTGTGCATCATTCAACTGGTGACTCCAATGTCAAAGAATCCAAAGGTTCATAATTTTCATGGCGACTCCATTTTTCAGGAACCGATAGTTTGAAGATATTCTTGGTGACCTCACTGTTGTCAAAATGGATTCAATTTCTCGAAGGTATGCTCCTATGAATCGATCTCTTATTCTTAGTTTTCCAAACTGTATTCCTTGTATAGATTGGAAATCAAGACTGTCAAAGTTTAAGGGTTAGGATGGTGAAGATGCTAGTTTTCATTTGGTCAAATTTCATTTTCATATTCACAGACTAAATATTGAGTTTCCTAAAGATTGTTTATTGAATATGTTTATGGCTACCTTGGAAGAAAAATATAGATCATGGTATGAGAGTCTACCATCTACTAGTTTACATTCCCTAAATGACTTTCATTTAGTTTTCCTTTAACATTATCAAAGCTCTAATTATTCCTTGTTGATGATTGATAGTTGTTGTGAGATCTTTGATAATTTCATTAAGTTGTTTGAAAAATTGTATGGGGATGAAGAGTGTCCAGATGATGAGATAATAGAAGCCCTATATGATTTTTCCTCCCAACAAGAATCAATAGCTTCCTCCTTGGATGAAAAATACCAGGACCAAGAAAGAGAAATGCATATTCATGATCTTGAAAATGAAAATCATCAAGCCAATGTTAACAGCTATAAAACTCAAGTTTCTCCTCTGTTTGAAGATGAGATAGATCAACTCCTAAAAATTTATGTTACAACCCAAGATAATGCATGTTTTCAGTGTTCACATAGTCAAGAATGTGTTAGTAAAACTTCTTCCATTATTGAAAATGAAAATATGAGTTTAAATGATGACAATCATGAGACTGGTGAAACTATATAGGAAGTTGTTGTGAGTAAGCCAATTTGTGATGATGATTTCCTACAAAGAGATCAACTATAAAGGGACTATTTTCTTTCATGAGGAGGATAAGGTTGTCATGTTTAACAATCTTGAAGAATTTTTTCTATTCAAGGATGATTTAGACTATGAATTTGAGGAGTATGAGCCTAAGAGAGACATCGTGCCAGAGATAGAGTCAAAGTTTCTTGTGCTTCATGAATTTTCAACCAACACTCAGATAACAAAAAGTCATACTTCCCTATGCCTTCCTATGGATCAACAACCAAGTATTCTTTCAGATTAAAATGAAGCATTAAGGGAATTTTGAGGTCTAAAATGGACCTCCTAAGAAAAATGTATAACCAAAATAAACTTTATAAGAACTAATAGGATTCAAGATGATGATGTCAACCATGGGGGATGATTCACCATTTTTTAAGTACAAGGGTACACATATTAATATATATATATATATTTGATTCAACTCGTATTTTCAACTTATCTCCCAATTTTTTTACTCAAATTTCAAGTGGGAGTACTTTTTGGATGCAAAATTTAATTCCTCATCCAAGGAGTACCCATGTTTCATAATTTTTATGGGCCTTTCTACACGAAAAATGAGAAATACATGAAAAAACATGATTACGAGGGAGGAAACGCGAAACAGATCGCACAAACGTACACAAGGCACACGGATAGCCACAACCTAGAATTTTTTATATGGCCACCCTCACACGACCTGACCCACCCTAACCCAACCCGCCTGAACGTGTTTCCCTAGGTGCCCTCACACAACCTGACCCAACCTGGCCCGCCCCGCTCGAATGCGTTTCCTTGGGTGCCCTCACATGGCATGACCTGACCTGATGCGCCTAAACATGTTTCCTTTGGTGCCCTCACACGACTAGGCCTGACCCTCATGAACATGTTTCCTTGTGCGCCCTCACACAACCCGACCTGAATCGACTCGTCTCGCCCGAATGCGTTTCCTTGGGTGCCCTCACATGACCTGACCTGACCTGACCCACCCGAATGCATTTCCTCAAGCGCCCTCACATGGCACGACTCGACCCAACCTATCTAAACTTTTTTTCTAGGGCGCCCTCACACGACAAGACCCGACCCGACCCGACCTACCCGAAAATGTTTCCTTGGGTGCCCTCACATGACACGACCCGACCCGACCAGCTCAAACACATTTCCTTGGGTGGCGTCACACGACACAACCCAACCAGACCCAACCTGACTTTCCTAAACGCGTTTCCTTGGGCACTATCACACGACCCGACATGACCCGATTCGGATGCATTCCTTGGGTGACCTCACATGAACCGACCCGATCTGACCTAACTCGAATGAATGTGTTTCCTTAGGCGCCCTCACAATACGTCACGACCTGAATTGACCTAACATGAAACCGTTTCCTTGTGTGCCATCACACGACCCGACCCGACCTGACCTGACCCGCTCAAACGTCGATTAAGTCATGAGGGAGAAAACGACAAACGGGTCGCACAAACGTGCACAAGGCACATGGGCAGTCACAACTTAGAATTTTTGATATGGCCTCCCTCACATAATTCGACCCGAACATGTTTCCTATGGCCTCCTCACATAGCATGACCCGACTTGCCCGAACGAAGGCACGAGGGAGTAAATGAAAAACATATCGCACAAACATGCACAAGGCAAGCAGGTGGTCACAACTTAGAATTTTTGATACCGCCACCCTGACACGACCTGACTCGCCTGAACACATTTCCCTGAGCACCCTCACATGACTCGACCTGAACCGACCCACCCAGACTCACCCGAACGTGTTTCCTTGGGCGCCATCACACAGAACAACCCTATCTGACCCACCTGCACACATTTCCTTAGGTGCCCTCACACAACCCGACCCGACCAGACCCGCACAAATGCGTATCCTTGGGCGCCCTCACATGACTCGACCAAAACCGACCTAGCTGCTCGAACGCGTTTCCTGGGGCGCCCTCACACGACCTGACCAGACCCGACTCACCCGAACGCATTTCCTCAGGCACCCTCACATGACATGACCCAACTTGAACCGACCTGACTGAACGCATTTCCTTGGGTGCCCTCACATGACCTGAACTGACCCGATCCACTCGAATGTGTTTCCTTAGGCACCCTCAAACGACCCGACCTGACACGACCTAACTTGGCAAAACCCAACCTGCCACGACCTGACCTGACCCTCACATAGTTTCATCACTATTCCGATTTTTGGAGAAATTTCGTCGATATTCCGATGTTTGGAGAGTTTCGTCGCAAGTCCAAAATTTGGAGAGTTTCGTCACTTTTCTGAAGTTTGGAGCAATTTCATCGTTATTTCGATGTTTTGAGAGTTTTGTTGCAATTCCAACATGTGGAGATTTTTGTCGCTATTCAACGTTTGGAGAGTTTCGTCACTATTTCGACGCTTTTTGGCGAGATTAAACAAATTGAGAAAAATTTGGGAACATTTAGAAAATACATCGAAACTGTCAGAACTAAAGTGTCAGAAAATTGACCATATGTACTAGAGAGAGATGGGGTTGTTAGTCAAGGCCTTGCACTAGGAAAATTCAATTTGATATGATGCTATACAGATGCGATTACCAATCCGATTCTTATCATGAGATTATTCAGTTTGAAAGTGACCATGTACCTATATGAATACCTCCCTATTTAAGAGGCAGTGTTGAAAAGTGTAACTAGGATCAGTCTTCATATTGACTATGTATATGTATTAATGTAAAATAATACAGATATAATAAAATATGTTCTTGGTATGCTTGCCTCATGGGTTTCATGAGCAAGGTTTTATTTAGGTCAATAGACTTCTTCTTGATGTCTATTAGGATTTGTCTTCTAGTTATAAATGTAATTAAGAGTCATGTATATGAAGAGTCTAGTCAACAGAATATGCCTCAAGACCTTGTCATGAAAGAGTAAAGAAAATGGCTCCAGAAGGATGCTCAAAGCAACCCTCAATTAGCCTCATTAACTCTAGAAGATAAGCTTCTCAAAATGGCTTGAAATTACTACTGGAAAGTCATCTCATGAACAATCACAACCATTCATGGTAAGGTCGGCCTGTTACAGGGTCCAAAAACTATAAATACCCTAGAATACTACGCAGAAAATACAGGAAATAAAATCTGCACATCTTTGAGTTTTTCAGACTGCAATTTCATATTGGAATAGTTCAGATGCCTCTGTGGAATTCAGATAAGTCCGAGATATAAGATAAAGGATTGCGGAATAAAGAAAGGTTTGGAGAGCAGCATTACACAGCAAGGTAGGGACAACATACAAGAGCGTCATAACTATGACCATTGTGAAGCATTTTATGATTTTATGTGAGCTATAGGACTGTGATAAAGTGCGGATTAAAGTGATATTATCATGCTAAATAAGTCTGGGTTATGGTGCATTGAAGATCAAGATAAATAACTGTGTTAAGGGAATATATGACTTTGTTAAAGGGCTGGTGTGCAAAATTAAGGGTCGAGTTAAGCTGAGGTCTAAAATTGAAGAAAATAAGAAAAGGATACACTCAACAGAGTTAAGTGAAGATACAAAGGAAGAAGAACACTTGTAGAAACTGAGTTCTCTAAGGTTGGTGCTGAATGATGTTTATCGGTGCAATAAATAAGGATAAGCTCAAGGAGCCATTGAAGAAGAAATGACAAGGTCTTGAAGGCATATAAAGGTCTAGTGTCTGTGTCATGGTCATGGTACTAGTCATTTGAATTCTATAAGAATAATTTCTTGTCGGTTTTCCTCTCCAAGGGGGAGTGGATTTTCTCTAGCTCGAAGAGCCTAAATTTGTGTCTCGTGTTTTGGTAATTGACATGATGAAATACTAACTAATAAAATAAGAGAAGACATACGTAATAATCTCATAAGTAATTATCAAGGAGAGAATTTGTATTAATCATCGCCCTACCAAATTCTCAACATCCTTCCATTGTTCATATGGGAGTGCTAATGCATTGGTTTTCTCCTGATGGAAGTAAATCTGAGATAAGATTTGAAGGATAAAACCATAATTCTAGAGGGACACAACGAGTCTTCCTGACTATCCAAGGTTCACAAAAGTGATGAAAGAAAATTCATATACTAAGAGGAGGTCTAATATTTGGTAGTGACTGCAATAATCCTCAATTCCATTTCATGTTAAGGATATGAGGATGCAGGTGTATTCAAAGGAGCTTTATTGAATGTACAAATTTATGCAATATGGGTGCATCGATATGTTTCCTTTTTTTGTTAAATATGGACGTTATGGATGCATATTCATAGACCTCAGCCATATGATTTCCAATTTCAATCCCTCACCTTGAATGCTTGCTATCATATAGAAATTTTTATCCTAGAACGTGAGATCTTGTACAATGATTTGTTATTGTCTCTTTTCTAGTCAGTTGATTCGATTGTGTAATTTATGTCCACAATTTTCGATGATGTTTCATTCCATTGATAATTTGGAGATAAGATTATATATTTATCAAAGTTAGTCCACAATTTCAAAATTCAAGCCTTGGCAAATATAAGATCCGACCTCTACTGCTTGTGCTTATATGGATAGTTTTTAGAATGCACCAACATATTTTTTAGGCAATTTTCAATACTTACAACCTTCCCCTACCTCACTCTCACGTCAAGAGCTCAAGTCACAGTACATTAATTCAAAGTTTCCAGCTTGCATCGAGGAACATTTCCGTTGCTCAGGATTGTCATTTACGAACATCTCACCGCATATATCTCTTTACATTGGCCACATAAATGCTTTACCATCATGATTAAAACATATACATTCAGAAAATGCATCCTGCATTAATTCCAAACTTGGCCAAATCAGATTTTTTTGGTCCAGGTCCAATTTGTTTTAACAAACCGTGCTAAATTTGTAAACATAGATCTAATCAGGTAGGGTCAGTGTTGATGCCATAAAACAGACGGATGCACATTGATGAGGATGAGGAAGCCAATCCTCAGATCCAGATCTGGCATTGAATTTGAATAACAGGGAATCAAGCTACTGTGCAAGAAGGGAGGAGTTGTGTGCAGTGTGGGATGATCCCTGGAGGGGACCGCTGGAGCCAGCGTTGCATTATTTCATGATTTTGTAATAGGACTTCATAAGGAATTTAATTGGCATTCTATTATGAGTTTTCATTTCTCCTGAATGTTTTAATAATGTAACTTAAACTGCTACAAGGGAAATGATATGGGTGGTTGGGCCCACCAACTAGTCTGTTGACCCAAACCCTTAGAACCTCTTTTGCTACACTAGTTTGTATGGTGTGAGTGTGATCTTAGATAGATATACAATTTCATTTCATACCTCTTCTTTTCAGTCATTTAATTTTTAACTTCATTCCATAAATTTGTTTTGTTAATTTGTTGATTTACAATGTTGAACTGAAGTAAACAATGATTTATTTACTACTGGATCTCTCATTCTTTTTATTACAAGATTAGGTACTTGCCCTGATTCCATTGTTTCATAATGAAGTCTATTCTCGGGATGAAATGGTGAAACAACTGATGAATAATATTTCTGGTTAACTGAACTTAACATGTATTCATGATTTCCTTTGAATTATAATATGAAATTGAATCTTATTGACAAAACACTCACAGAATTCTTCATTATAATTAAATGTTGCACACATCATACGTAATATTTTGAGGAAGTATTTAATACAATCAGGGTAACCAACGGGAAATGTATTTATCCTATTTGTTCTTATTGCATATTTTCCTTACAGCTAAGTTATTAACTATCTTTAAGAGAAGCAATGCATTATCATCTAGATTCTCTTTAAATGAAGTTTCCTTGAGATTTCTAGTTTAATTTCATGCTTTTCATCTCTCCAACATAGTAGTAATTCCTTAAGAGGTTTTACATTTCTGAATTGCATTATTTTCGAATGGGCCCTCCATTCCCATGTCCCCTAGACCATTGAGGAATAATTTCTCTAGGAGTTAACTCAACCTAGAAGAGGAGCTAGAGGTAGATTCCTAGAGTGTGTTTACTTTGCTAGAAAAGTCTTGTTACTTTTTCCTAAATGATGCCATTTGAATTTCTTGCAAAAGCTTGATTTTTATTTGATAGATCCCTAAGGTCGTATTCTGACATTTATTTTGCTACACCTCTAAGTCTACCAACCTGGATTGACAATTTAAATGTTGGTATAAATCTCGCATTTATACCGTCCAACATTTTGGCACCGTTTTCGAGAAGGCGTTGTAGGATAAGACCTCACGATTTGTCATGCTTTTACATTTTCTTCACAATTTAATTTCTATATTAATGAGATTCCCCTTGATTTCCAAAGCATAATAGACGGTATTTCTAGAGAGCTAACAAGCGAGGTTTTATTTACTGGAAATGAATGATTTCTTTTACTGCAAATTTTGATGCTTGATTTGTTTCTTTCTTTCAATTGAGATTATTTAATTCATTTTTTCAAGCGTAATTTTCTTAGTTTTCAATCTTGGTTTGTTCCTTTAACTACAATTTCTCTTCTGAGTTATTATGTTTCTATTTTTCAGGTACTAAAAGAACCCCCTACTCTCAATCCAGGTGTTGACAAAAATTTCCAGCTAGTAGGAGAATGTCAGGTAGTTTGATGCTACTTCAAGATCTATCTCAAATCTTAGAAGAAGTTGGGGTCTCTGTTTCATAGAAAGAACACATTTTGGCATCAATTAGAGATAGGTGTAGTCCTCTAGATGAAGAGATTGATGAATAACCAAAATATCTTCCTAGGGAAACCGAGAAGCTATGGATCATGTTTGATGAGGAGAATCCATCAAAAGTGGATATTATCGAACATTTATTTGATCCACCCTGCACTCTAGAAAATAAACAAAGAAATATGGAGGATTTTCATGATGCACTAGATGTTGTCAATGAATCAAATAACCAAGAGTATATGTGTTAGTGTGAATTTTAATCACAATTGTACGAAAAAAGCTCACTTTAGTTGTGCATAACAAACAACCCTAACATCAAAGATGGTTGTCAATTTCCTTAGATCTGTAGTTAGTGACCAAAATAAATGCTACATAAATCCATATCTATGCAGTTAAATACATTAAACAACAAATAATAAACAAGAGTTTCTCCATGCATCCAATGAACAAGACAATAAGTTTTATATAAAAAAAATTGTATTATGACACTTGGGTAGAGAACATAGAAAGATGTTACGAGTTCCCCTCAATGGGATGCATTTTTGTATGTCCTCAATGCTTCAGATCTAAGATCTCTCTCTCTCTTGATGGTGTAGAAAACCCAGACAAAAATGGAACTCAAAGGGAGCTCACAAGTAAAAAGTAGAAAAATATGACAATGATGGGAGGATCAAAGTCAGACCAAAAGTATAGATCAAGAGTGATCTCTATGCAACAATAGGTACTGAAAGAATGGAAAAACCCTTCTATTTATAACAAAATATTGAGTTAGTCTAGATATTGGTGCATAATTAAAATATTATTAACCAAATATAGATCCAACTTTTATGGAATATTTTATTATTTTTGTTGGAGGGAAAAGGAATTTGAATTTGGTCAAATCCATTTATTTAAAAATAATAAATAAATAAATGATTTATTTATTATTTTAAGAATGTGTTTAAGTAATAATTAAATAAATGGTGATTTATTCAATTATTTATAAATGATTTAGTCAAATTTAACAAGGAATATTATTGAAATAATGTTTTAAATCATTATTCCTAGAAAATAATAAGATAAATAATTGTTTATCTAATTTATTTTCCTATTTTAGGTTAAATATGACCAAGAATATTAATTAAAATTTGGTTTAATTAATTATCCCTTGAGGAAAATAAAAAAATAAGGATTTATTCAATTATTCCTCATGGGGTTTCCTGTTTAGACTATAAACAACTTAATAAATCATGGGTTATTAAGTTATTTTTCATAGTGAAATAAATTTTACTACGGTAAAATTGGTCTTACATGGTATACTTTATTCCATCTAATAATAACAGGCTAGATGAATAAAAATTGGTGTAACAAATTCCCCCCCCAGCATGCGAGCGTTAGGAGCTAATCATATGACCGAAGTACGTTGTAAGAACTCAATCACTAGACACCAAAGGGGAGTCACAAAGAGAGAAATATAATGCGGACTGAAGAGAGAGTGTTAGGTCCCTATGTTACTAGTGTAGTCCCTTATTGCTGTAAGTGTAGCCCCCTTATTGTTATTGTTGTACCCCTGTAACCCCAATATTGTTATTATTGTGCCCTTACATTATTATTGTTAGGTTGGCTAGGATTATATTGTGACCCCATGGAATCCTATATATAGAAGGAGGTTTTGTCATTTGTATCATCCAAGAATTGTTCATTTATGTAATGTAAAGGAAGTTTAACCCTCAAAGTGGCTTATTTATAAGGCTTTGATCTCTCTTTTCTTCTATTTTTGGAGCTAGTTTCATAACATTTGTTATCAGAGCTTTGGATTCTAGGGTTTTTCTGCTCCAAACAGGTCATCGTGGAATTTTCGCTATAAATTTTTTTCTACGAAGGTTCAAAAGCTGAAATTTTTACAGAGTGAAGCTGAAATACTGAGGAACGTCGTGTACCAATTTCAGATTTTGGTTCGCAATATTTTAGAAGATATGATCTGTGGAAGGTAGGGTTTCTAAAGGCTCTTGAATTTCACCTAAATAGGTCATCATGGAATTTGTGCTATAACTTATTTTCTACAAAGGTTTAGAAGCTGAAATGTTTATATGAAGAAGCCGAAATCATTAGGAATGTCATGCAAAAATTTCAGATCTTGATTCGCAATATTTTCGGAGATACGATCTGTGTAATTTAGGTTTTTTTCAGGCTCCCTAATTTCATCTCAAAGAGGTGACCATGGGAAAATCATCGTAAATCTCTCTCAAAGCATCAGACTAGAATTATGTAAAAAGTGGTTGAAATTACATAGAATGTTGTTTCTTGTGTATAAATTTGAGAGCTGAAGGAGGAAACAGTGATACGAGGCACACTGTACAAGTTTTCTCTACTGAACCAGTCCATAATTAGGTCATTGTGGGAGATTGGGCATAATTTTGCCTTGAAGAATCAAAATTAGGTCAGACCTATGGCATTCGAAAGAAGATTCAGATGGCTACTATAGGGCCTAATTTCAATTATTGAATATCCTAAATCATTGAGATAATTTAGTTTCAATATCGAGCTCCTCAAAAGCAAGAAAAATGTGTGTATTTGTTTTTTTCCAAATTTCATAAGTCTTGTTTGAAGCATCAGTTTGAATTGATTCTAAGGGAATATTATATTGGGTTCTAAAATGCCCCCTAAAAATAATGCAACACCCATTAAGCCTTCAGAAGGCTCTACTATGACTCATGAAGACGAAGAAATGCAACATGACATATCAAAATTACAAGAGCAAGTGCACCAAATTTCGCTCTCGCAAAGAGCAACAAAAAATGAAATGGAGGTTTTGAAGAAAGGTGTGGAAGCTAAGATGGATGTTTTGAAGAAAGGCATGGAAGTTTTGAAGAACAGAATGGATGGCATGGAAGCTAAGATGGATGACATGGAAGCTAAGATCGATGAAAAAATGGAAAACATGAAGAATGATCTAAAAGCAGACGTGGAAGGTTTGACAAATTTGATACAAGAACTATTTCTTAATGGTGAAAAGATAGTAGAGGAAACTCATGATGAGAAAAAAATAAATTCTAATCATGATTTCGTAAAGTCTAATGTTGGATGAAAGAACCACCATATTCCAAAGATCGATATGAGGAAGTTTGATGGAAAGGATCCTGTAACATGGATACTACAAATGGAGCAATATTTTGATCTCAATAATGTGAAAAACAAATAAAAGTTATGCCTTGAAAATTTATATTTAGAAAAAAATACATTTGTATGGTATGATGGCTTTACTCTAGTAAAAAAATTGTTACTTGGTCAATTTTTATGGAGGAAATGATAGCACATTATAAGGACAAAAAGAGAAACACTTTTTTTAGCCAACTGATAAATCTCAAACAAAAGGGTTCAGTGGTGGAGCAAATTGAGGACTTCCAAAAATTGAATATAAGGGTAACTAATATTCTAGAGGAACAACGGATTTATGTCTTAAAAGAGAATTTAAATGATAACATCCAACATGAGGTTCGTGCTAGGGAACTTGATTCATTGGAGAAGGCATTCAGGTTGGTAAGAAAAATTGAATGTAACATTATGGCGACAAGGAAGCCTGTCACTCACATATATAAAGATGGAAGTGTTGCTACTCCTAGACTTCCACAACCTACAAGGTTGGCACCACAAAAATTGGAAGAAAAAAGATAAAAAGAGTTTTTTCTATAGTTGTGATAGCAAATACACTAAATATCATAAGTGTGATGAGAAGAAATTATTTTACATAGATTGTGAAGAGGAGGAAGAAAATGAACAAGAAACTTCAAAAGAAGAGGATATACACCAGGAACCAACCCTAGAAGAAGAAAAAATGAGTCCAACCATATCGTGTAATGAATTGGCAGGAATTACCACTCCTCAAACTCTCAAGATAGAAGGACATATAAAAAAGAAAAAGGAAACAGTGTTGATTGATTCAAGTAGTACCCACAATTTTATTCATTGTAAGGTAGCCAAGGAATTAAATTGTTTCCTATACCCAACACCAGAATCTTAAGTGATGGTTGCAAATGGTGAAACTATAAATTTATCTGGAAAATTTCATAATATAAAGCTAACCATGGGATAATATTCATTGAATAGTCCAGTGCTTTCCATTCCAATGGGAGGTGTTGATGTTGTACTAGGAGTACAATGGTTACAATATTTGGGGACGGTAGCTTGTAATTTTCAAGAACTTTTCTTGAATTTTTTTTTGGAAGGAAAGGAAGTCAAATTAAGGGGTATCACAGGGAAGCCAGGAAATATAATAAGCTCTAATTCCATGACAAATCTTCTGAAGAAAGAAAAACGAGGCGTAATTGTACAATTATGCTTACTAGAAGTTACAATGTCAAAATCATCTATTTCTCCAGAACTCCAAAAAGCCTTGGAAAATCATTCCAAGGTGTTTAAAACTCCCAAAGGACTCCCACCTATTCGAGATCATGATCATGCTATTAATTTGATTCCAGGAAGTATTCCTCCAAACATCAGGCCTTATAGATATCCTTATGTCTAAAAGAGTGAAATTGAACGTATGATTTCAGAAATGTTAGAGGCTGGTATAATTCAACCTAGTCAAACTTCTTTCTCTGCTCCAGTAGTATTGGTGCACAAGAAGGATGGATCATGGCACATGTATCCGGATTATAGGGAGCTCAATAACCTCACTATTAAAGATAAATTTCCCATTCCTATCATTGATGAATTATTGGATGAATTACATGGAGCAATTTATTTTACCAAATTGGATCTTCGTTCATGATATCATCAAATTAGAATGAAGACTGAAGATATTATGAAAACAAAATTTTGAACTAATGAGGGTCATTATGAATTTGTGGTCATGCCTTTTATCCTTACCAATGCACCTTCTACATTTCAAGGGTTGATGAATTCCATTTTCAAACCCTTCCTTAGAAAATTTGTGCTAGTATTTTTTTATGATATACTAATCTACAACACATCTTGGAAGGATCATGTTCAACATGTTGACATGGTGCTCAAACTATTGGAGGAGAAACAATTATATGCAAAAACATCCAAATGTTTCTTTGGAGTACAAGAAGTGGAATATCTGGGTCATATTGTATCTCACAAGGGTGTTAAGGTATACCCTAACAAAATTAAAGCCATTAACGAATGAAAATTACCCACAACCATAAAGCAGTTGCGAGGATTTCTCAGGTTAATAGGGTATTATTGCAAGTTTTTAAGAATTATGGGATAATATAAGCATCTCTAACAACATTATTGAAGAAAGATGCATTTTCATGGACTCCTGAAGCAACTAAGGCCTTTGAACATCTTAAAGAGGAAATGTGTCTAGCACCGGTCTTAGCTACGCCAGACTTCACAAAAAACTTCATTGTGGAATGTGATGTCTGAGGAAATGGAATTGGTGTTGTTTTAATGCAAGAAGGAAGACCCATTTCTTTTGAAAGTCGTCCAATCAAAGGAAATTATTTACATAAAGATATTTATGAGAAGGAAATGTTAGAAATACTACATGCACTAAATAAATGGCGACCTTACCTAATGGGAAGACACTTCAAGGTAAAAATTGATCATGATAATCTGAAACACTTTTTGGAACAATGAATATCTTTAGGAGAGCAGTAGAAATGGGTCACAAATATGTTGGGTTATGAGTATGAAATCATCTATAGAAAAGGGAAGCTAAATGTTTCTGTAGATGCACTCTTAAGAAAGAATGGATAGGTGGAAGCATTGCTTTGTGCCATTTATATTATCCAACCAGATTGGATAACTACAGCAAGGGATCAATGGAAGTAGGAAGAAGTGTGGACATTCATTCAAAAGTTGCAACAAGATCCTAATACATCTGATACATTTAGTTCGAAAAATGATTCCTTATGGTACAAAGATCACTTATATCTTTGTAAGAATTCCCAACTAAAATAAAATATTCTTTTGGAATTGCACACTTCTCCTTTAGGAGGACACTTAGGATTTTTAAAAAAATACCACAGGGTGAAGAAATATTTTTTTTGGGATGGCCTTAAATCTGATATTCAAAATTTTGTGGCAGAATGTTTGGTTTTCCAGCAAAATAAAGTTGAGAAAATTAAGACCCCGGGTCTTCTACAACCTTTATCCATTCCAAGTCAACGTTTAGAGGAGATTTATATGGATTTTATCACAGGTTTACCTAAGTCCAAAGGAAATAATGTCATCATGGTGGTAGTTGATAGATGTACCAAGTATGCACACTTTTGTGCATTATCTCATCCATTCAAAGCAAGTACATTTGCTACTACATTTATGGAAACAATTCAAAAGCTACATGGAAACCCAAAGATTATTGTAAGCAACAAAGATCCCATTTTTACTGGAAATTTTTGGACGGAATTGTTTTCTTGTTTGGGTACTCAACTAACTCATAGCTCATCTTATCATCCTTGATCCGATGGTCAAATTTTGATAGTGAATAAATGTTTGGAAGGATATCTTTGCTATTTTTTATCTGATAAAAAAACACAATGGTTCAAGTGGTTACCTCTCATTGAATGGTGGTATAACACTTCCTTCCATACTGCAACAAAAATGACCCCATTTATGGCACTTTATGGATATCATCCACCATCCATCACATCATATTTAAGAGAAAAATATAAGGTTCAAGAAGTGGAAGATCACATCAAGCATCAACAAGAAGTTCTCCAACTCTTAAAGGATAACCTAAATTTGGCACAAAATCGAATGAAACAGCAGACAGATCAACATTGCAGTGAGAGAATTTTTGATGTAGGAGATTGGGTATTTTTATGGCTACAACCATACAAACAGATGTCCCTCAATCAAGCTAAGAAGGGTAACAAATTATCGCCAAAGTACTATGGTCCTTACAAGGTGTTGCAAAATATTGGTACTATGGCATACAAATCAGAGCTTCCTACCTCTTCGCAAGTGCATCTAGTTTTCCATGTTTCATGCTTAAAGAAGGTTATAGGAGAAAAAATTCTAGTTCAAACAATATTTACAGAACTTGATGAGGAAGGAAAAATAATATTGGAACCTGAATTAGTCACAGAAACAAGAACTCGACATCTACGAAATCAATCAATTTTAGAGTATCTCATCAAGTGGAAGAACTTAACCACTGAAGATTCTACATGGGAGGATGAGAATTTTATACAGAAGCACCCAGAGCTACTCAAGCATTGAGGACAACACTTTTTTGAAGGAGAGGGGCATGTTAGGTCCCTATATTACTAGTGTAGTCCCTTATTCTTTTTAGTGTAGCCCCTTATTGTTATTATTGTACCCCTATAACCCCAATATTGTTATTATTATGCCCTTACATTATTATTGTTAGGTCAGATAGAATTATATTGTGAAACCATGGACTCCTATATATAGAAGGAGTTTTTTTCATTTGTATCATCCAAGAATTGTTCAATGATGTGATGTAAAGGAGGTTTTCCCCTTGAAGTGGCTTATTTCTAAGGCATTGATCACTCTTTTCTTCTATTTTTGGAGCTGGTTTCATAACAGAGAGAGGACAAGACCCTGAGGAGGCGAGACTTACATGTGTGACAAGTCTCTTTTATGAGTGAGTGCCTGTTCTACATGAGGCAGGGGAGGCATACCTATGCCCGCCGAGATAACAAAGTACAAAGAATAATGGTGTGTCCAACAAACATGGGACTGAACTATATAGTACATGCTGGCATAAACATGATCCAGATAAAAACATGATAATGGATCCCACATACATAATATTCCTGGGACAACATCCAGGACTTATACAATAATCTCTGAGTACATGAGATATAAGTACAACCAAAGAGGCTTTGTAAAACAGGATTGGGCTCTCAAAATATGAATGATACACGAAAACTAAAAAGGAACTACAAGTGGATAAGGCTGAAACCATCAAATCTATGGAGCTGCATCCAAGGTTGTAGTAGAGAATTCATTCGAGCATGTGGGTGACTACCTGAAGGGCCACCCCCTCATTAGGTCTGAAAATCTCAACCAAACCCGGGAATCACTAGTAAAATCTACTGCATCATTCAACCATCAAGTATACAGATCTCGATCATGCCATGAGGAGCTAGAACTGAGAAACAATCAAGTCAAAGGACAATGAAGGGTCCCTTTTCCTGATCTGAGACACTGAACAAGAGTGGAAGATGGAACCAAGGTACACCGCCCTCTCGACCTGTCTTCTAGAATGAATAAGCTGGTGTCGACAGAAGGAGGCCCGCCATAGGTGAGGTAATGAGGAATCCTTGACTAAGGCACCAGGGATAATAGTAGAGTGATTGATAGACTCATACCAGGGATGATGGTGGAATGGGGGGGTACTAAGTAGTGAGGGTACTAAGTAGTGAGCTAACGACTTCCCTTGTTAGAGCATAAAGGGCATGAATGACCTGGAAGCTACTGACTTGACTCCAGAGGGGATAGGGGACAACATGACTAGGGCCAAAATGTGAGACATGAGAGAGGTGCAAAGAAATGAAGGATGGAAAACTGTGGCGGGAGAAAAAAAGGACTCAGGACAAACTCCATGGATGCAATGATGACTCAACTCAGATGCTCTAAACAAGGGAAACTCGATGATCCTGCTATACAGATCAGGCCCGGTGGGGACCAAAAGAACATGAGTACAAGAAGGTTACCCTCAACGAAAATTGACACGAGCATGGACAAGTATGAAGGAAAGATGGTGCCCCAAGTAAAAGTGTTGCAAGTGAAGAAATTAGATTTGGAGAAGCAACGAAGTGACCCTTCTTAGCAAAAATGTGTCGGGGTGAAGTATCAAATCACCAAAAATGAAAGGATACCCATTTGAGAGCTCGGTGACAGATTTTCAGTGGTGATGACAGTTTTTCAAACTGAGCAATGGTTTGGTTGCAGATGGCGAAAGAAAAATATGGAATTTCTCTTTTAATAAGGAATTTTCCCTCCAATTTGATTCATATGCAAATGTAGCTTTGGTGAATGTAGAGAGGAGAAAAGGCCCTAAATCTTGTGGCAGTTGTAGCAGCAAACTGACTGTTGGAATTGAGATCCGTCAGTTGCAAGTAAGAGGCCTAATCATACTCTTTCAATTCAATGGATTAAAATTTCATTTTAGACACCCATAGCTCAAGAACATAACCATGATCCTCTTCACGGCTGGGTCGCACTTTTTGGGGCATTTTCTGTGACCTGGGTAGCAGGTATTGGGCAGGAAAACTGCGACCTGTCCCAGGAATGGTCAAAAAAGTGCGACCTATCAGGGAAAGGGGTTTTAATGTTGTTTTTGGGATGAGAGCTGGGATTTTATGGTTATGATGTAGTCTTTCCTTTCTGTACACTGACAAACATGATGGTTTTGTGCTAGTATGGCAGAGTTGAGGATCAACTGGAGAGAGAGAGACCTGGACACATTACGTTATGAGATCCGAGAGGATCATATAGTCTGCACTGCATTGGCTAGGTTTGGGGTCCTAGGAGGGCGAAAAGTGTTGGAGGAGTTGGCCCCTCTCTGAGGGAAACCATAACCAATGGGAGGATGAGTGTATGGATGTGAAACGGGATCCAACAATACCGTCAGCGCCATGGGATGCCCCCGGTGCATTTCCACCACTGGGTCTAGGGAGATAAGGTAAGACAGTATAAACATAACCATATTGTGCATAGATTAGGTCATATTTCAACGCAATATGGAGGGCTGCTTCGTCGGTTTGAGGGAAGTGAGATGCGACATATTTGCCAATAGAAGGTGTTAACATGGGAAAATCGTACAGCAGAAGGCGACATAAATTAATGTCAAGCCTAAGGATTACAGGATAGGAACACATTATGGAATCAAGAAGTATTTAAATCTCTATGGTTTTGAGAAAATCAGATTTGAACTAGTCATAAATGCTAAATTGCATGCTTTATCCTTCGAGAAGAGCACCCTCTGCATGCCTTTTTTCCCGATAAGCGCACATTCTTGGAAATTGAAAAAAGTCGCTTTCCAGGACCACACCAAGTAAAGGACAGTTAATCCTTATGTGAAAGCTACCTAAGGACAACCACCAGTGCCTCCTTAGACACTATGTGAGCACACAAAATAATATTTGAGCACAAAATGGAATCATAACTCTCCCTTGGGTCATTATCCATCTTGTACCAAGGGAGGGAAAGAGGATTTGAAACTCACCTATATAAACCCACCAAGAGATGAAGAAATGGGGATCACATTGTTATGCTGGCCAAATGTTTTCCAAGAAATACTAGTAGTGTGTGACCCAGAGCTGGAGCTAAGCAGGACTCGATTGTTGGCCACCAAACATCTTATTCCACCACAACAGAGAGAGAGAGACTAAGACTGCATTAGAGGCAGAGCTTGGAAGGCAACATCCTTGCATCGGGACCTAGAGCCATTGCCTAGGGGCCCTTTGGCAAGTGGGTAAAATTTATTCTCCATTTCAAACGTTTAATAAGAAGAGGCCATCGAGCCATCGTTTGCATTATTATCATTTTGACTCTCTTTATAGCTTCTGTATATTTGTGTTTTAGTTTTAGTTTAACCAGAGCATACTTTAGCATATTATTTTTCATTAAATGTTATACTTTCGAGCTCCCCCACTTTCTGCCTATTACCAATAGTTTAAAGAGTAGACCACACTCTTTAAGCTGGTGTGATTTCTTACACCCGTGCGACTAATCCACCACAACAGGATTGGCGACTCCACTGACGTGTTACAATTTTATGTGGTTGTGACATCTTTTGCAGGAGACCCTTTGTCTATGATGGAGTGGAGTTAATAGTCCTTTGGTCCATCTTACAGTCCCTAGACTCACTGAAGTGACAGACTGAAAAAGGCAGCTCCTAATATTTTTACTTGCAGGATTTTTGCGCATAGTTTTTCCTCGCAGAGGTGCATTGCGTGCGTTCAGGACTAACCTGCGCGCAGGAGGGCGCACCTGTCAAGGCTTTTTGCGCACAAATTATAGACTAAGATTTTTCTCCCTATATTGTACATTTCTTCTACTTGTAAGTGTGTTGGGCAGCCCCTAATGTATCTACCAGCACTTGTGTTGATACCCCACAGCTTCTGAGAACTCACTTTTTGCTGCTTTCTGTAGGCATAGAGTTAGTTTTAATTTAAGTTGATCTGTTGCAAAAAGTCTTCACATAGTTTAAGTAGGGGGGAAATTAACCATTGCTTTCTGAAAAATTTATGTTTTTTGCAAATTCTGGTATGCACACTTAGTTTAACTAGTCTGAGTAAGTGGCCAAAGACCACACATGCATAAGCTAGTGTAGAAATTGGTTAGCTTAAATTCAATTTTTGCATTTAGGAAATTGTGGGACTAGGATTGAATCTTCGTTTAGAGAAATTAATCTCTGCTGCCTTTGTACCATTTGGTGACCCTAGGAAAGCATACGAACGCTCTACATTTGCGATTCTCCATCTCCCTTTAGTTACTCACATAGATTAACTAGGAAGATTTGGAAGCGGCCCATTATCCGCAAATGATTTCCATTTGAGAAAGGAACAATGTCACATAGTTTAACTAGGGGACTTCTGTAAAGGATCACCGATATCCATATGTTCAAACTATGAGATTTTTCACCATACACTCACACACACTCACCCACTAAGCAAAGAAAGCCACCTGAAACTAACTTAAAACAACTCACTAAATTCTCCCCACAGGGGTTACAAAAGAATTTATAGATTAAGTTAGGATCAAGGGGGTAGGCATCCAATAAGCTACCTTGATCACACTTCATATTGAAACATAAAAGTTGTGTATTTAGGGAGCTTTAAAATCCACCTATCAGCCCACGTAAATGAAAACCCGAGCGTGGCAAAGACACGATTCAGAGGGGGTAAGGCTTAGGTGCAGTGTGTTTGGTATCAGTTGGGGCTACCTGACCCCACTGATACTCGGTACTGTTAGCTAACTACCAAGAAGCCCAAGACTCGAATGCTCATGTGGGACGGTGGTTCTTAGTGGCAAAAAACAGGGCATCCTTTACCCTATAGGTGACAGTGCAGGAAAGAGCCAGACCCTCTACCCTTACCTTGGTGGATTTTCTTCAGCTGACTGGGGGCGTCGCCAGCTCTTACAGGACGTTGTGTAATATCCCAAAATAGGGAATTTCTACAACAATGAGAACATCTTAAGATGTTCCAAAGTTGCATCTTCAGCAATACATGAACACAATAATGGATGTTCAGTGATAAATAGACTCATATGATGTGTTAAAAACATATAGCCATCAAATGAGTGAAACAGTAGAAAAATAAGAACTTCTACACATTCCCAAGTGGGGAAAATGCAGCAAATAGACCCTGAAAACGTTATTTCTGAAGATATGTGTTTTTATTGGGTAAAATAATGCTTGGTTCCCTTAGAATATGGTATTAGGCCCTCACATACAAAATCATATCAGAAAGAAATCCCTTTTGATATGTTAAACAGACCTCCCGCCCTCATATCATCTCAAAAATAGCCAAATCCCATGACTTAAGTTATGCAGAAAATATTAAAGCATGTACAACGTTATTTTATGAGGGTTTCTGCATCATTACAATATAAAATCATATATATGGAACTTTATAGAACAATATGCCAAGAAAATGAAGATCTGGCCTCCTTAATGCATTATAAAGGTAACCTGGCAAGGGTTTCTTGAAAGCATGAGTACAAAAAGAGCAGATCTGAATATTCAGCTCTGAAAATTCAGTCTTACTAAAAAATTATAAAAATATGGATGAATAATAAAAAATATGGATGAGGATCCCTTCCTCTAGCTTTCCGGGAGAAGGGTTGGCCCTTTCCCTAGGAAACTAGCTCAAAAACAAGGGTCTTAATCCTGCTACAGCAACTCTATACAAAATGATGCAGTTCCTGCAAGGGACTGCGCTGTAGGAGATGAGGAATAATTTGGCCTAATTCCAAGATATGAAATGAGCCCAGAAAACTCCCTAGATGATCTCTCAAGAGAAGGAAGGCACCCTCTACTGAGAAATAGACCCGAAAGTGGTGTTATCAAACCTCCATTGCAACACCCTGCAACACAACAATATTCTGCTACAGAAATAACGCTGGGGCTGAAGAATGGTGCTTGGACTCAAGCCTAGATGTGGATCAATACAGGACAAGCTCTCCTAAGAGGCCTCTCAAGGGAAGAGGTGGGATTCCCGCTCGGGAACACCCTGTGCTAAACAGCACTGCAACCCTGCTAAACAGTAAGAGGAAGCCAAGTCTAAACAGACAAGATCAAAAGATCAAATCAAAAGCATGAATAAAAAAGGCTCCCATCCTCTCCATATATAGAAATTGAACCTCTTCACATTGGGTCCCATCCATATGTGCCATCAAGCCCATGCAAGTTGTCCTCCACCAAAACTATGTTGTCCATCAAGGAGGTTCAATATATCTAGACAACTTTGTTGACATGGTCAAAGTTGACTGAATCAACATGATCCCATCTCTGTTCACACCCAAGGGTGCTCAAATTAGCTTCTTATTCTTACTCCTTTCACATTAGGAGTGTTATTGGTCCTTCTAAAGAGGTTAATGGGCCTCCCTACCCATTTATTTACCTACCTAGTGATAAAACAACTCTAATATTCCATTTAGCTTGAAGGCTAAAAATTTGGAATATTACAGTCCTCCCCTCCAAAAAGGTTGCTTGTCCTTAAGAAACTGTATAAGGAGAGAAAAAATCCTCCCCTCCTCTTCTTATGGTCTCCTCATCAAAACTCCCCACCACTGCTCAAAATGATCTGCTACAAATCTGTCCTCCAATGTTCCCTCCCAAGCATGTAAAACCATATGGCTTACATCATAGAAAGATGGAAGATGTAAGTGGAAACCTCCTTGTTGTTCAATGGCCTCCTCAAGGTAGGAGTGATGATATACATGGGGGATATTATCCCCAATGAGTGACTTCCACACCCATGCTATAATCCAAATGAAATGATCCAATCTAGTTAGCTCAAAAATATCCTCAATCCCCGGTTCATACAATGTGTTGGGGTTGCATGGAGAGATTGGATCCTCCCAACCAAGTGGTTTCTCTCTCCATTTATGATAAGTATGGGGCTACTGTTTATCTTGGGATGAAATATCATGACCTTCAAGAGTTTCCCAAGCTACCCCACCAAAAAAATAAACAATGAAGTGCCTCCTCCAAAAACTCAAGTTCTCCAAATGGCTCCTCCCACATGAAGAAGAGAGATGTAATTTGGAAATCATGGGCTGCCCATTGCTGCTCCCGAAACATGCATCATGCAAAGTAAGGGGAATCATCCTCCCAATGGGTATCTTCAACTCATATCCCAATTCCCAAACAAAGCTCCCCATGAACATAGAAATATCAGCAATACATGGAAGCAAAAACCAATAGAAACAAGTTGTCATATGACAACCAGAAAGTGGATCAAGGTCCCACACAAGGAACCAGTGCAGTGCATCCCTTTCCTGCATCAAATCAAACAAAAACGAGTGCTTTTCCAACCACTTTTTTGCTGCCACAATCATTTTACAAGATATAAATATGAAAGTAAAAAGTGTTGTCAATGGTGCACACCAAAAATCATGTGGCTCCCCCCACAAACCACCAATGAGATAGCCAATCTCAATGCTACAAATGGCTTCAAGTACATCATCATATAATATGCAAGAAGGGATAATCCTCCTTGGTACAACATGCTTCTCATATAAAGTAAATAAGTACAAAACATAATGTGGAATTATACATTCTTCACCATGTACTTGGGACCTTGAGCTGAAATGGCTCAACTGGAAATTATCCCTCTCCTCCAAAGAGTAGGGAAGTGGTTGTGACTTCCTCTCTATCATCATCTGGGCTATGCATCTCTACATATGCTGAAATATGTCATGCTGGATGCCATCCAAAATGAACTCCTCTTCCAAGGAAATATATGCATCAAAATGCATGGAAAAGAAGTCCTCATGTGCTGCATGTAGCAGCTTCTCCTTGAGCTTAGAAGCTCTAGTCAAGAAGAATCTGCCATAAGAATAGATGACCATATCATCCACCATATATCTATCATCTCCACCAGGGTCATCAAGAATCATTCAAGCACCAAGATCCTTGGAGTACTCTACCAAGATTTGAGATCTCTGATATGGATCAATCCTCCCAAGAGACAGCACTGGTGATCTGGCATGTGAAGATCTCCTCATGCTGCTGCTTGCTACTTTTAAATCCCCCATGCCAAAGTCTCCCTCCAAACTCTTCACCTCTCCAAAATCTAAGAGTGGTGAACCAAATGGAAATATTTCTCTTACCAACTCTAGATCTGGTGGCCTCCCTGGTGGAATGCCTCCATATAGTGAGACATCAATGGCAAGAGAATATTGTCCATATGGTTGGGAAACCTCGCCCTTGCCCTCACAGTGCAAAATAGTCTTCCTCCTTGCACCAGCTCTCTGAAATAGATAGGGGTGTTTTCTCCTCATCAAATGATGATGTCCTTCCTCCCTACCTTCTTCTTCCATCAATAGTATCTCACAATCATGTTGCTCATTGATTTTACTTTTCCTTCCATATGTGAGATCCTGGGGAACTTCTTGCAATGATGAAAGAAATCCTCCAGTTGGAGCATATGCTCCTCCTTCCTCTGCATGAGGCACTAGATATTCTCTAGATGTGACAGTCTGTAACCGCCATCCTTCTCTTCATCTTTAATATGAATAGGAGGTAACTTCTCAACAAGAGGATCCTCCTTTGCAGAAGGAACCTTCATGCCCTCTTGTCCAAGGTTATGAAACAAGGATCCTGCCTCTAGCAAGGTATCATGCAAGATGTGACCTCCTCCAATAGGTTTCTGAAGTGGTTTTGAGTTTGTAGGTCCTCCCAACTTATGCAAAAGTTTCATTGGTTTGATTGTTTCATGTTTTTTATCAAACATTTCTACCAATCTCTTAGTGAACATTGCAAAAGAAGAAGTATTAACATTTTTCAATTAAAATGACTCAACATCCACCAATCATAGGCCTTACCTTAAAAGTGCAGCGCTGCAACTCTGATGGATTCATCTTCAGAAACTTGGTGCTGCTACAAATAAGTATGCAACTCCTCCACCCAAGCTTTGGCTAAACAAGTTGGGGATCCATCAAATGTAGATAGAGAAAACCTATCCATGTCATGCAAATTTCTCCTCTCCACCTTGATCTTGTAGAACTCTTTGAAAGTGATATGATCTCTAAAATTTTCAGTTTGAGATTCATACTCTTGCATAAAATTACTAAGAGTTTCCCTCCTTAGCATTTCTTCTTCTTTCATCTCTTTCATAGCAGATCTGGGCATTTGATTGTGCTGTGAATAATAGATTTTAGTTTCATGCTCACACCTATCATGTGCCAATATATATCTGGCTCTAGATCCAAACTCCTCAGGAGATTCCATCTCTCCTCTCATCCTCTTAAGATCTTCATTGAAGTTATGCATAGATTTTGGAAGAAGCTTTGAGAGCCTCTCCTCCTTTCTTCCTCCACATAATGGAGTCTTTTTTATTTCCATATCTCTTTCTCTTGATATCATAATGGCTTAGTTCCACACGCTGAGCCAAGACTATGCTCTGATACCAATGTAATATCCAAAAATAGGGAATTTCTACAACAATGAGAACATCTTAAGATGTTCCAAAGTTGGAGATTCAGCAATACATGAACACAATAAAGGATGTTCAGTGTTAAATAGACTCATATGATGTTTTCAAAACACATAGCCATCAAATGAGTGAAACAACAGCAAAATAAGAACTTCTACAGATTCCCAAGTGGGGAAAATGTAGCAAATAGACCCTGAAAATGTTATTTATGAAGAGCTGCATTTTTACTGGGTGAAATAATGCTTGGTTCCCTTATAATATGGTATTATTCCCTCACATACAAAAGGGGATAAAAAATAAATCCCTTTTGATATGTTAAACAGACCTCCCGCCATCATATCATCTCAAAAATAGACAAATCCCATGACTTAAGTTATGCAGAAAAGGCTGAAGCATGTACATCATTATTTTATGAGGGTTTCTACATCATTACAATATAAAATCATAGATATGGAACTTTATAGAACAATATGCCATGAAAATGAAGATATGGCCTCCTTAATGCATTGTAAAGGTAACCCGACAAGGGTTTCTTGAAAGCATGAGTACAAAAAGAGAAGATTTGAATATTCAGATCTGAAAATTTAGTCTTACTGCAACATTACAGAAATATGGCTGAATAATAAAAAATAGGGATGAGGATCCCTTCCTCTAGCTTTCCGTGAGAAGGGTTGGCCCTTTCCCTAGGAAAATAGCTCAAAAACAAGGGTCTTAACCGTGCTGCAGCAAATCTATGAAAAATGACGCAATTCCTGCAAGGGACTACACTGTAGGAGATGAGGAATACTTTGGCTTGTTTCCAAGATGTGAAATGAGCCTAGAAAACTCCCTATCTGATCTCTCAAGAGAAGGAAGGCACCCTCTACTGAGAAACAGACCCGAAAGTGGTGTTATCAAACCTCCACTACAACACCCTGCAACACAGCAATATTCTGCTACAGAAATAACGTTGGGGCTAAAGAATGGTTCTTTACCTCAAGCCTAGATGTGGGGAAATACAGGACAAGCTCTCCCAAGAGGCCTCTTAATGGAAGAGGTGGGATTCCTGCTCGGGAACACCCTGTGCTAAACAACACTGCAACCCTGCTAAACAGCAAGAGGAAGCCAAGTCTAAACAGATAAGATCAAAATATCAAATCAAAAGAATGAATAAAAAAAGGCTCCCATCCTCTCCATATATAGAAAGTGAACCTCTTCACATGGGGTCCCATCCATATGTGCCATCAAGCCCATGCAAGTTGTCCTCCACCAAAATTGCACTGTCCATCAAGGAGGTTCAATGTATCTAGATAGCTTTGTTGACTTGGTCAAAGTTGACTGAATCAACATGATCCCATCTCTGTTCGCACCCAAGGGTGCTCAAATTAGCTGCGTATTCTTACTCCTTTCAAATTAGGATTGTTATTTATCCTTCTAAATAGGTTAATGGGCCTCCCTACCCATTTATTCACCTACCTAGTGATAAAACAACTCTAATATTCCATTTAGCTTGAAGGCTAAAAATTTGGAATATTACACGTTGTACCAGCACTCGCAAGAAATCTTCTCAAGGCCCAGTTACTTTGGAGTGTGTGAGGATGTAATAGGTCTTCTAGGATTTTGAGTATCATGCACAAACAAACAAAACCATATTTTTCGCTTTGTTTTATATATGTGGCCATAAATTTGTCGTGGTCACAGACTCGATCCCCTCAAATTTTTCCAAAACCTAACTTGGTTGACACCCAAATGGTCCCAACGGAACCTCGTCGATCCAGGTGTCTTTTGGACCTCCCTCCATTACTGGGAGGGTTTCCAGGTCTTTCGCCATTTAGGCATCAAAGACGGAACACTGCCACAGTCGTTGGTTCATCCTTTCCTGGAGCAACCTTAGTTGGGAACCCTAGTCGGTATCCCAACACCACACCACACACTACTCCCCCCTTGTCCCCTAGGGGGTAGAGGAGTGCATCCCATATGGGAAGCCAGTCAAATTCACCTCCGGGTACGTCACAGACTAACCCTCGTTCTAACCAAAACTTCGTGTCTTCACATGTTGCCATGGCGTCAACCTCTCAGTCACCTTTCTTAGCTGCGTTAAATCTACTCGATTTAACCAAGCTCACAAATGACCCCATTTCACACGACTCCAATTGGCCTCCCATGCCCATGAAGCTCCCTTCGGATATACCAAATTTTGAAGGTAAGCAAGCGGAAGACCCAGGTAATCATGTAATGACCTTTCACCTGTGGTGCTCATCGAATAGCATCATTGACGATACTATTCGGTTGAGGCTATTTCAACGCACTCTTACGGGAGTGGCCACAAAATGGTACGTGGAGAAACCGCCTGCTTCACATGGAAACTTTAGTGCCCTTGCTACCGCACTCCTCACATACTTTCAGTTGCCCATTCACCACAATTAGGGAATGGAATTACTAACTCATTTTAGACAATCCCCCTCCATCCATATCTCAGACCATCTCCATGAATGGAACCCGTGTCGCAGTTTATGCAAAGCTAAACTCGATGACCGGGTCCTCTTAGATTTATTCTTGAAAACTCTGACGGCGAAGATTTCAAAGGATGTGGTGCAATGCAACCCCACATCCGAAGAGGACGCCATCAGTAAAGCCCAATAGCTTGCACTGATCTATATGCAGTCATGATACATCTACAATATCCTGCCTAATGCCCCACACCTGCAATCTTATCAAGAATTTCCAGGCGCGTCTAACTCTGCGGACAGACTAATTGGGTCAATGACCCAAGGGTACCTAGGCAGCAACAATCAAAATCTCGGTTACAAACATAATTCTACCCAGAATATGTCTCAACCCAGCTTTCAAAGTCATCATATGC
Organism: Pinus albicaulis; assembly: GCA_034641835.2. Taxonomy (NCBI): domain Eukaryota; kingdom Viridiplantae; phylum Streptophyta; class Pinopsida; order Pinales; family Pinaceae; genus Pinus; species Pinus albicaulis. The sequence continues at coordinate 1,259,929,496 of CM076570.1, forward strand.
AACAAAAAAAATTGACTAATAAGGCGCAAGCATATCACCAAGGAGGACCTTATCATCCGACTGAGGGGACCTAGTACGCAGGAAGAAACACTGACAGAAGAGCTCCCCCCCAACAGCCAGGTGAAAACATGGGACAACATTATGCTCAGTCCCAAGCACACAACCCACCGACTCAAACCAATGCATAGGTGAACTTTGTACAGTTGTCCCAAAATCAACCACACTAGTATGATCAGGAGAACTACCCTCCTAACATGGTTAAGAAAAAGACAAAAAACAAGCCTAAAGGGAACCCTGGTCAGGAGGGCAGCAACCAACAGTGCCCACCGCAATCCCAAGCTAGAGGTAACTTCAACTGGAATCAGAACCAGGAGCCAAGCACTACCCCAAGGCAAGGAAAAAGGCCACCTCTACGAACGAACCATTCTTGTTCAATATGTGGTGAGTACGTGCACTATACTCACCACTATCCCAAACTCCTTGAGCTTAAAAAGCTATAGAGTAACCAAGGACAAGGAGGGTCTTCCTAGAAAACTGCAGTGATGCAAGAACCTTTCCCCCATCAAGGGAGGGTCAACACTCAACAGCAAAACCTAGATGATTCCGAGAAAAGAAACCACGAAATTTACATGACTGGGGAAGAATTTTTTTTCCAGACTCAGAATCGTAGCTACGACACCCCACCAGACACCAATACGTCAGGAGCTAGTACTAGCGTGTTGACTGCACCTTTCACCATTCCAAAGATCCCCATAGAACCGTTGCCAAATATAGCAAAGGGACCTATTAGGCGAGCAGGTAACTACTCCAAAGCAGCCCATAATTATAGAATCATGGATGATTTAGCTCAATCACCCACTACTATGTTCACGTTGGAAGTACTACAGTCGTTCCCCAAGCAACGGAAAGCCCTACTTTCCACTTTTGGTGCTATCAACGCGCATGATGGATTTTGACTTAGACAAAGCCACCCCTAGGATTCCTTCCATGGTCACCTTCCAGATACCAGTATCAGTACAGAATATCACTATTCATCGATGTGTCATTGACAAAGGTGCATTGACATGCATCATGTCAAAAAATGTGTGGCATAAGTTAGGATCCCCTGAACTCAAACCTTTCGTTATCACACTCAAATAATACGACGGTCGTCCCTCAACTCCTGTCGGCCTCTACCAAAATGTACCTATCTGCTTAGCCAGCAAGACGGTCCACATAGACATCGAATTCTTGGATGCTCATTTGGATTACAACATACTCCTCGGGCGGAGTTACATGTATGTCATGTCTGCCATAGCATCCTTCGTCTTCCGCATTATGATGTTCCCCCACAAGGATCAAATCATTATGGTTGACCAACTGATGCATAGTGAAAATCATCCCCTAACCAACACGGATGTAATTCTACCGTACATAGATACAGCCGCAGACGGTCTTTCATGGTACCTATAATACAGCCCGGGCCAATTCAAATCGTCGTCCGTCCTAGGGTCATTCCTAGGAGATCCTCCTATTATCCCTGAGGTATTGCCCGATGCCACAGGGGCCCCGGTATGCATGATGTCCTCATCAAGCACCGAGGTTAGTTAGGACATGGACTCAAGCAGTAACGATACTGAGGCATCAGCCATGACAACTTCTCTATCCTACGCCACCTCCCAAACCCCTTTCCTCTACCCTCCAGCTGGCTTTGTCTCCCAACAGGTTTTGGAAACACTGGTGTTACCCAACATATCGTTGGTGTTCCCAGTTTGGTACCTCATTTCCCCTTTCGGAACAGGAGCCACCAACATTACTACCATAGGGTTAAAGCCCCTCAATCCATAGGAGCCCTCACCCACCCAAGAAACAATCGCAACCGCCCCCGCAAGGGAAGTTCCCATTACGAAACCGGTTATCATGGCCAAGAAAATTGCAAAAAGAGGAAAGAAAGAAGTGATCCCCACCATGCAAAGGGATTCATTGGCCTATGTTATATGTGATGTCATAGAACACCCTACCCACATATGTCGAGAGTTGGACGAGTTAAAACCAATCCTTGGCTCTGAAGTAGACATCTCGACGCCACGTTCCTGCAAAAAGGAACCTGCCTCAAAAAATATAGGAAAAACACTACGTACCAATCATGCATGTGCTCTTTGTGACACCTAATGGCACTATACCCACCATTGTCCAGAAATACCATGGTATAGGGATGCCTTACACACGATCGAGCGATCCTATCAAGAGGATCCCTCCCTCTAGTCTATCAATGACGAGACGTGTACCATACTATATTTACAAGAGGAATATAGATTTGTAGAGCGACCCCCAGTAATGCCCATTATATGTTTTACGCGATGTCATGAAATTGGTCACTACCTCGAAGAGTGTGCAGCATTGGAACTCATTCACAGATGGTATCTGATCGAAAGGGTTTACTACGTGGGGCTACAGGAAGCTCAATTTACATGCCTGTTATGTGCTGACAATCACCTTTTAGAGGGTTGTTACTACACACCTCGCTTCCGGCTAGCCTTGACTAGCCTCCGCTCAGCTATAGTTCGCCTTCCCAAGAAGACGATATGGATGTTGAGTCCACAAGCAGCTCCATGACCCAAGCAGAGGATATGAGCGGGTCTATCATGTTCTTGTCAGCCGAAGAACGGCCTAGCATGGAACCCCTAGTTACCCCTAACGACACTTCACAAAGCACACCCACATGCACGTTATGCAAAAAGACATACCATATAGTCATCTATTTCCCTGACTTAGCAACATTGTGACGTTGGTTCCCTGCCTGGCCTCAAACCAAGCACGATGGGACCCCCATATCACAAATATTTTTCCTGATATGTCAGGGTAATCATTACGAGTGACATTGTACTTATGTCTCGCAGATCTATCCCACTATCGACATGATTAATGCCATAGAAAATAGAACGGACGATCTCCGGGAATGGCATAAAAGATACATCGCCAGCTCAACATCCCCACCACCGCAATGGTGTGTCAAGCCTGATAAGACTACACACCAACCATGTGTACCCCAGGCAAAGCCTAGGATAACATGCGGCCTATGTATCTAAATGATCACCGCGTCAACCAATGCAGAGAACTCAAGCCCCTTGCAAACAGTCTCTGCATAGTCTCTTCACTCCCTCATAAACTTCTCTCCAATCAAGAGAAGATCACATGCACTTATTGCCAAATTTTCTCACACTTTCATCATATGTTTAAGTGTGCACATCTCCCCAAGCTGAGAGCAGCTCAAGCAGCGTTAAGCCTAACATCCACCAAAGAGGAAGACAAGTCTAAACCAATAACGCGGAAATGGAAGTAGAAGACAACCTCTTCTACGACCGACCCTTTCCAAGCGTCCACATCAGGGACATCGAGTAGTGTAGAATCTCACACTATCTACTTTGTCAACGCTATGGTACCATGCACCATTTGCACTGGTCAAGATCATGTGCCAAAGGTATGCCCGCTGCTAAAAGCATTCAGGCACCTCTGTGATAAAAACAAATTCCACCTACTGGAAATTGACTACCCTGGTGGGAGACCTGACTTTATGATAAAACAGGACTCCCTTACCGAGATCCTTCCCCTGACGCATGCCAATCACACAATTCACCACATATGACTTGTCTCATCGCATGGCCGAGATAAGATTCCCACCGCCCCCTCGTCCCAGGATTTCCACCTTATTCCTGTTGCAAAAGACCAAGGTACCTTGTGCTTTTGCATTGATTACCGCGAGATCCCAAACTTTCACGCTGCCATCGAACTCCTTGATGATGCCTAGCCTCTAGAACAACGCCTAGTACAACTAGAGCTAGTTGACGAAAGTCGGCGACAATCACTACAACACAATAAGGCCCATAAGAAATGGGTGAAATAATCATTCAACCGCCACATCACCCCTCGATCATTTACCAAGGGAGAGTTAGTCCTTCACTATAATGTCAAAAAAGAGGTGTTAGGGCCAGGAAAATTAGAAACCTTGTGGAAAGGACCCTATATCATCAAACATTTCCTCCAACAGGGGGCATACATCTTGACAGAGCCGAATGGGACCTACCTCGCTAACCTCGTCAATGGTATTTACCTCAAGAAGTTCTATCCATAAGGGCCCCAAAAGCCTTTGTCCCCTAGAGTTAGATTAGGCAAAAACCCCATTCACGAAAATATTTTTGAGCCGAGGACTTTCGTAAAAAACACGCTCAGAGTGCCAACATGGATCACCAAAATGAACCATATTTTGGATTTTCTGATGGAGGATCGTGATGGTCTCAAAAATTAGTAGCAGCTGCCTGGGTCATCTACCACCCTGACCGATCACCACTGTGTTCAAATGGCATGTGCATCGAATCAACAACAAACAATTAGGCAGAATATGACACCATCATTGGACTTATGTGTGACGCCCTCCATCGGGGCATTCACCGTATTCATATCTACCTCAATTCCCAGTTAGTGGTATCGTAGCTAAACCAAATATTTGAGACTAGAGACATACACCTATTTAGAAAATATTTGAGTGCCAAAATATTAAGAAGACAATTTGATTACATTACATTTTCACATGTATCAAGGAATAAAACCAAACTGTTGATCGCATAGCTAACAATATCCTAGACTGGAATGTATCTCAAATAAACCATCATCCATAAAAACCAAAAACATAGATATCCATCAGCATAACACAAAATATATAAACCGAAATAAATAGCACACCATGTAGAGTCGCAGAAATATCTCTCATATATATATCAAAAAATATGTGTATCTGAGTACAAAAATAGGGTCACTGGCCCACTGGCCAGCCCAAAGATACATAAGTCATCAAAAATAAGGGAAGCATCCTCATAAAGGGTGCTTTCCCTGTGTACAAAACTACTCTAGGGGGGTTCCCCCTCAAGAGGAGCACCTAGACCCACCACTACTCCTAGTGGCACCACCGGAGCTGTTGTCGCCACTGCAATAGCTACCCATCGTAGATTGGACCGATAATCCCTCTCACGGGTCATCACCGTCTCTAGCCACACCTCCTCGAAGTCGTCCATGAAACCTCGAGCAGGCATCCCCTGGGTCAAGCAGTCCACTAGACCCCGGAAGTCCTCTAGAGCGACCACTTGAGCCGTAAGTGCTGCAATGAGCACCTCAGCCACATCCGCACAAGCTCTCTCAGCTGCAACAATAGCTGCAACCAAGCCGCTACCCTCACCAGAAGGGCTAGCACCATCCCCGCTAGGTCCACCAGCACCACCACCCAGTCCACCTATGCCACCTCCCCCCTGGCCACCACAAGGTCGCAGCGGAGGATCATGACCCACAAATTGAGTGACTAGTGTTAGCCA